>JAJDFE020000039.1:5000-99883 GCA_021527465.2 Geoglossum glabrum | reverse complement strand
TACTACTACTACTACTACTACTACTACTACTACTACTACTACTACTACTACTACTACTACTACTACTACTACTACTAAGCACAAGTACAGTACGGTACAGTACGGCATACGATATATACAGACTTTCATCATCATCATCCCCCCCCCCCGCGCGCTCTACTCTGCTCTATACATACCTACACATGCACAACGATTTGTATTGTATGTATCATCATACATTTAAAAAAAATTTGTTTTGTGGGTTTATTTATTTTTTTTATTTTTTTTAATTACTTCTTACTCTAGTCCCAGACCCTTTCCTTTTTTTTTTTTTTCTTGTACTCCCATACACATACGATAGTTTTGGGGTGGGAGGGGGGGGGAATGAGAACGGTAATAATAATAATAATAATAATAATAATCAATCTGTGTTGTTGTTGTTGTTGTTGCGTCGGTCTTTTCCGTCGGTTCCAGGGAAAAAAAACAGGTGCGCGGGTTCTAACCAAATCTCCGAAGGGAAGGGAGCGACGGGGAGAGAGGAAAGAGAGCGACAGAGAGGGTAGGGCTTGGCGTTTGGAGCCGCAAAAACTCAGTGCGCGAGCCGCCAAAACTCTCGGAACTTGCCACGCTTATGTATGTGTGTGAGTATGTGTGTGAGTATGTGTGTGAGTATGTATATGTATATGTATGTATGGTATGTATGTATGTATGTATGTATATGTATGTATGTATGTATGTATGTATATGTATGTACGGAATCATGTCCGCCTTGCCGCCCGCCGTGTCTTTCCTTTGCTCATGCCCAATTTTGTGGGGCTAACAAAATCCACTCACTCACTCAACTCACTCGCTCATCACTACTCATCATCCATTCTGCGCAGCTGTATCTACAATACGTCTTGGCAACACGCCTCCCATTTTTCTTTGCCGTATGATATGATTCACAGTCTGCGTGGGTGGCGGTGTTGATTTGGTCAAAAGCAAAGGCATCATCCAATTCATTGGGTTAGTATCAGATGTGCGCCTAGACTGCGCGCACAAATACAGAAGTCTGCCACAGGAGTTGTTAGTTTCGGGTAAATTCCCAAGTGGGTTTTTGTTTGCCAGCCACAATTACTAATTCTACGGGCTCCAGACTGCTGCCACGGACTTGCGGACTCTCCTGCGGGAACTGCAATCCCATCGTGCAATTGTTCAAGCACTCCGCACATACAGAGGACATGATAAGCGATCTGGAAATTGGGCGCGGACCGAGTGCGCAAGTCCGAGGATCGCCAGATGGCCCCATCGTCCGCATTCCAGATGCGTGGAATGGCATGATCAGTGCCATCGTGCATGCTCCCCCAGGAAAGAGGCGGGCGCGTGCTGCTGGTTCTAGACGGCTCGAGGGCTTTTTTCGGAGTCATGGGGACAGCACGGGTAACTTATAGCCAGGGTGGCGACCTGGGAAATGAGACATTGTCTTTCTACTCCGTAATCACAGCTCCAAAGCGACGACATGACACTTGCAACGCGCAGACGGGCGACGCCGCGACCTGTTCCTGACCTGAAATAGCAAATTGAAATACTGCAGACCGTCGGGGTATAGCGCTTGGCCTCTACGGCCGTACACATGTGACTTTGATTCTCGGCTCACCAGCCAATGCGCCTGGCCCCCTCCGCTGCTTTGCCGCACCGCACGCCCGTGGCCCAGTTGCTGCTGCTGCTGCCAGTCTGGCCAATGCTCCGAACACGCTCGGCATAGACCTCCCGTCGACCAAGTCTGTGCGTGTGGCTTTATTAGGCGATCGGGATCGGCGTGGAGCGTGGACGTGGGACTCATGATCTCGGCTGGGATCGCTTCCTCTTCTTTTGGGGGTTCGTTGGGGGGTTCGTGGATGACTTCGCCCTGCAGATGTCGCAGAATTGGTGGGAACACTCTGGGCAGAGTTCGTTAATAACTAGCGCCCAAGGGCCGTCGCCGCAGACGCACTGGAAACGTCAGCTCTGCACGTCGTGTCGCTGTGCTGGGTGGGGTGGCTCACGCAGTACTGGGGGGGCTCTTCTATCGTTGACTCCATGGTCTCAACTTCGGCGGCTGGAGACTGGCTTGCGTTCTGTGGACTGGCTTTCTCTGGGGAGGGTCGGCTTCTTCTGTTGTTGGCGCTGTCATCGCTTGGTTGGTCTGGCGAGTCTACTGACTTGCTTTCTGGCCAGGTCGCACCTTTGGGACGATCGCTGTCAATAGGTACCCATTCATCGATTTTTTGATTTTTTTGGGTGAAGTGAATTCCAATGTGATTGAAGCGTTCATCCCAAGCCCCCAGTCCGCGGTTCTTCAGCGGAACTAGTAGCCTGCAGAAGCCACACCAGAATTGGTCTTGCCCGTTTCTTCCGATTCTTCGGATCCGAGCCTCGTCCCTGAGTTTGTCCGTGTCCAAAATGTTGTGCTGTTGGCGGAGATGTTGCTGAAAGGTCTCTCGCCTGTAGAAAAGCCTGGTACATTCTTTACCATTGACGTTGTCTGTCTCACGGCAACGCCACATTTCCAGCTGGAAATGTTGGGTGTTTTCGTGTCGCTTCCAATCGTTTTTGCTTCCGAACAATCTATTGCAGCTCGGGTACGTGCAGCCAAATGGTCTCGTGTGACGCTTTACGTGTTTACTACCGTATGCGTATTAGTAAAAGGGCGCATGCCATAGGTATAAAAACAATAGAGCTTGAGTAAGAAGGCTGTACTTCATGTCGCAGTCCCTTGGAAGGACTTTTTTGCAATATGGACACTTGACCTTTCCCTTTGCGTGGATGGGTCCATTGTTTCCTCCCACGGTGGCTCCGTTATACCCGGTAGAACGTGCACCTTTGGCTAGTAAATTGGATAGTCCAGATTTAAGTAACTCCTCGATCTGAAATTTTATCTTTTCACTGAGTGGGGAGTCTGATCCTGAGGAAATTTTCATGTTTTCAGTTAATGTACGGTAGCCGATTTGTCCTAAGCGGTTGTTGTTCTTGCCGTTAGGGAGCAATTTGGACACGGTTTCGACCGAAATATCACCAGTGGCATCCGGGGATTGGCTAGATACAACTGGGTCCTCATCTTCAATCACTATAACGCCCGGGTCCGTACTCTTTAGCTCCTGTACTTGCTCAATCGCTACTTTAGAAAGAAATTTCGGGGTTAATGAAGCGGCCACTTTAGTAATTTCCGTGGACATTGCGGCAACAGTGGAGGCGACGTGAGCCGGAGTAAAGAGATGGCTTCCCTTAGCATCTTGATCATTAAGCTTGGGAGTATTCTGCCGTGGAATCCCATCGCCGTTATTAGAAGGCTTAGCTTTTGGGGCGCCGGGTTCCTTTACGGGAGTGGAGCCTGATGGATACACGGGCGAGATCCTCCTGTCTTCTTTGGGGTGGGGACTCTCCGTTGCAGTATCTGTGTCAGCAACGGTCTGCTCCACACTCCCGGGTGCGTCTCCTGGGGCATAGTTTAATGGCCTGAAAGGCTCGGTGCTCTGGTCTGAAGATGTGCTGGGCCGTTGGCCATTGGGTAATCCGAGTCCGGGTGATATGTTTCTAGCTTCTGGCATGGTGTTGATAGGTTCCTCGCTTAGGTATTGTTGGTCCACATAGGAACTTTGCCCTGGGGCCCCTTCGCGGACAACCATTTTGGGTGGTAGGCCAACCTCATTGGGAGTATAAGGAACCTGGACTGGATCCCTTTCTGTCACCAAACATTCTAGATCACACCTGCCAATATTCAATATCTTCGCCCTTTGGATATGAGCTACCACCGAACTCACTTTTGAACAATTGCTTCAATGTTGTGATCTCTATGCATTCGCCTCAAGTGGCTGCGGAAATTGTCAACACGATGCCAG
The DNA here is from genome assembly GCA_021527465.2 of Geoglossum glabrum. Taxonomy (NCBI): domain Eukaryota; kingdom Fungi; phylum Ascomycota; class Geoglossomycetes; order Geoglossales; family Geoglossaceae; genus Geoglossum; species Geoglossum glabrum. The sequence continues at coordinate 96,047 of JAJDFE020000039.1, read as the reverse complement.
TTTTTTTCCCGGCTCCTACAAGTGTTGAAAGGGCACCGCCAGGACTTGGAAACACCATCCTTCTTGTGCTTGTGAACACTTGTTACATGCCTGTCACGATCATTAATAGTGGCAAAACCTTCGCGGGACCTAGGACAAGTTGTGACAGTGCACTTGTGGGGTTTTGTATGTCTTAATTGGTGCTTCCTGGTGAAAATCATATGAGGTCAGCACCAACTGGCGCAGCATTGGGTCCATGTGCATACATACTTGAGGGCTGATTGGCAGGAAAAAGATTCTCTGCATGAGTCGCAGGCATTGACGCTGACTGGGAGTGACCTGTCGAGGTGCAACCTGTCAATTTGACCTGATACGCTACTGCAATCCTGTCCGTATTCTGCTGGTTCCCCGCTGAATACAGAATTAGTTACACTCTTGGTAGCATATCCCGAATCCGACGGGTGAGTCCCGGTATCAATACTTCCAACCTCAGAAAGATTATTATCTCTGTAGTGACTATAGGAGCCAAGGCTTCGAGTACCGGACCGAACAATGGGTATGGGTCGAAATGCTGGGACAACTCCCGTCCCGCTGGACACATGGTTCCATGGCTCCTCAGAATCAGATTGCCATCTAATCATGGCATGGGTCTCTCGAGGTGAAGGCAAGCCATCCCTTTGTGGGTGCACAGGCCAGTTCCTGCCTGGATCAGGGGCCTGGGTTGGTGTGAATAAACTAGTGAGCGGGCCTGCCGACGACGCCGATATCTGTCGATGGCCCATGTGTCCAGTGACCGGCGGGTCAATAGGCATAGGCTTTGGAGGGTCTGGAGGTCCCATCGGCCTATGGAATCCATGCCTGGACATTTCTGTGGGCTCCTGTATTCTTGCTAGATAGTCTGGAAACTAGAGGGAGGAAAAGAGATTACTATAAAAACTGGAGAGGGTTTGTGGTGCGCGCATCGAACAGTGGGAGCTATACATTGTAAGAGGGGCGGATCCCTTCGAAGAATTGCGGTGGTGCATTTCGGGCCATTGCAATCCGGTTGTATATATCTATGGATAGTTAGTCTAGTTCTCCACTGATTCTAGCGCCCACCAGAGCACCAAGACGCTGGACATTAAATTACCGTCAAAAGCACACGATAGCGAGATCGGGTTGGCGTAGGGTATCCAGGAGGATTGCTCTGCCACTTAGGAGTGCCTGGCGCAAAGGTACATGGTCAGAACTAGTGCGAGGTATCCAGTCGACGCTGAAGGCAGAGGGCGGGGTTGGGGGGAGGGGGGGGACGGGGAGGGGGAAATGGTTGCAGACCAGGAGGAGGAGGAAGAGGAGGAGGAGGAGAGAGAGAGTTTGCCGTGCTACGTATGCAAGGCGTGGCTTTCTTGTTCAGAATCGGCGCAGCAGGCCACAGGTTGATGGGTCGCCGAAGGCAAGAGTCCCAAGAGTGAGCGAAGCGGGCAGCGAGGCATTCATATCGGGTGCATCCAGGGCCGCTGGTGCGCAAGAGGGTGCAACGTGCCTTGTGGTCCTGCTGGTGGGTGGTATTGGTGGTTGGGTTTGGTGGATTTGGTGGATTTGGTGGGTTTGGTGGGTGGGTCTGATGGGGTTTACGAATACGACGGGGGGGGAGAGAGTATGACGGGTATGGCGTTTGTGCTGGATCTGACCGGGCGGCGGAGAGACAGCGGAGCAGAGGGAGAAAGAAAAAAAAAAAGGCAGAAAAGGCGGAAAAGGCAGACGGTCGACGGTGAGGGCGTCAGAGCAGGGAGTTGGAACAGCAGGGAGTTGAAGCAATCAGTACAGTAGCAGTAGCAAGTAGCAGAGAAGCAGAAGCAGAGTCAGTATCAGTAGCAGTAGCAGCAGCAAGTAACAGCAGCAGCCAACCAGCCAGCCGAACCAGCCAGCCAGCCAGCCAACCGGCCAACCAACCAACCGGGCGGCTGCTGGCAACGCAATCAGCAGCGCAATGCGAGGCGTTGCACTCAGCCGCACGTGCCCCTCCAGGCATCAAGGCCCGACAACGAAACTCGTTGCTGCCTGTGATTGCTCGCCTCACTTTTTCTTCTTAACCTTTGCACGTCCTTCTCTCTTCTCTCTCTCTCTCCAACTCTATCTCTCTCTCTGTCTCTCTCTATGTCTCTTGTCTCTCTCTCTCTCACACACACACACACACACACACTCTCTCTCTCTCTCTCTCTCTTGTCCCTGCTGATACTAGCTGCCTGCTAGCTACTGGGGATATACCGACACGGACCATGCACTTGTACATGTACATACATACATACAGAGTATATTGATTGACTGATTGATTGGCTTTGGATCGGCATTCTGTACACTGGCAATGTCCTGCAGCCGGGCAATGAGGCAATGAGGCAATGAGGCCGCCGCCACCACCACCACCACCACCAGCCAACGGCGGCCACCGCCTGCTGCTTGGGGTAAGGCCGGAAACAAGGGCAGGACAAATGCGGTCACCGTTCGTGTTGCCCGCCTCGCCCCGCCTCGCCTGCTGCTCTTTCCCATCCAACGGTGCACGGGTGCGGTGTACTTACATAAAGTATACTGGGGCTGCGTCTCAGGGTCTTAAGATTACGCCAGGGTCGGCACACTAGGCGCTAATGCACAAAATTTTTTTTCCATGTTGCGTATATCGTCCAACACCAAAAGGATGTGGAAATCCACCCTGTGCAAATCAAGTGGAGATGTGAAGGAAATTTGCTAGTAGGAATAGGCAGCCCGTTACACCCATTTCTTGCGCCCAAGGAAAAATCCCTCCCCTCTCCCTCGCGCCCTTTCAACCCCCCTCCCTTCCCCTCCCAAAAACCAAGCTGAGAGAAGCAAGGGAAATAAAATTGGAAAAATAAAGGATAAAAATTGGAAAACCTAACCCGTAACGTCGCTGGTACGCCCATTTAGCTCATTAATGGCGTTCGTAATAGTTCTGAGGCTGCTGCATGTACGTCGGTGAAGGTACATTCTCTCTCGGAGCAAAGGGAATGCCTCCGATCCCGGGATTGAAGCTTGTGCCGGTTCCCGGTACTTGTATTTCGGGAGCCACTGATGTAAAAGACGCAACTTGCTCCATTGTTGATGGGTAAATGGATTGTTCGCCATAGGACGTGACTGGGGCATTTGGAGAGGGGTAGCCACTCGCGGGGAGCCCTAGGGACTGTGCTGTTATGGTTTCAAACCCTCCATATGGTGGCGATAGGTCTGTGTATGTGCCGGTGCCGTCGGAAGGTGAAAACTGTTCGTTTTGGAAGAGCGGAAAGTCCATAGATACAGCAGTAAAGGCGTTGTTCGTTTGGTCTGTATACGGGCTTGTTTGGTCAGGCATAGGGGTTTGGTTGTCATAGTGTGGCTCCTGTCCGGTGTAGTTTGGCCCTGGAGCCCCGCTATTCGAGGCATAGTATCTGTTTTGGTGTTCAACAAAATGGTGATATGGTTGGCCGGACAAGCCTACAGGAGAAACGCTGTCTCGCATAGTGTAAGGCATTGCGATGGGAGTTCCGCCCCAACTGTGAGGGTGGGTTGGTGTCGTCGCCCGGATGGACTCGTGCTGCTCCACCGAGCTAGTGGTAGGACCAACCATGGTATTTTTCTGATCCACAAGAGCAAGAACCGGTAGACTGATCTGCTCCATGTGTCTTGCAAGGTGGACGGTCAATTTCTTCCAGCTGCTGCAGATGTTCCCGCAAAATCTGCATGGCTCTTCTCGCGGCTGCTTAGTGGTGTCGTGGTGACAGTCTTCAACAAGTTGCCAGACCTTGTCGATCTCCTCCTGGTGAGGATCTACGCCATTGGCTGTCTGCGATTTACCGTTTGTTCCTCCCTGGCCGGCGTAGTTTCTACCTTTCCCTGCTGTAGTGGCTTTCAGAGCGGCCTTTGTAGCTTTAACCTTTGGTTCTGGTTTCTTGTGCTCGCGAACTAGATGTTGCACGAAGTTGTCTTTTCGATAGCACGTATGCGAGCAATCTGGCAGATTACAGGTCCACCACTCGAGTTGCCTATGCCGTTCATTTTCGTGCCTTACCCAGTCCGCCTTCCGCTTGAAGGACTTTGGTTCACTGCAGTTGTGAAATGTGCACGTGAATGGCTGAACGTCCTCGTGTACGTGCTTCGTCCAGTCGGAGGGCTTTTGGAACTTCTTGACCCTGAAGCACAATGGACATTCGAACTCCGCAGGCAAGCGTTTGACAGGAGGCAACGGGACACCTGGCGGGAACTGTGCAGCGGCGACAGCGCCCTCCCCAAAGCCAGACTCTTCTTCGGAATGACGGGTGGATATCTGGAATCCAGCAAACGCGGCCTCTGGATCTCGGCCGCTGGGCTTCGGTGGCAAAATCTTCGCCTCTCCACCAAGAGCGAAACAAAATGTGGTTGAGTTGCACTTACGACTCCTGACCGCATTTGAGTGTTTTGTCCTGAAATCGACCAGTTTTTTATGCCGCCTAACTTGCTCATGACTGATTCTATCGATGAGTACCTGCGACAAACGAGGATTCAATTGCCTGGCATGCGCTTGGAAACCTTGGAAAGTTGGGATGATGGGATCGTGACGTATTTTCAAGTCCATCGTGATCCCTTTGTCGCCAATCAGCTCCTCTTCGCCTTCATCGTCGTCCTCGTCTTCATTATCTCCGGTGCTGAAATTTTTGGCCTCTTCTGCCCTCGCAGCGGTCGGGGAGGCCAGGGCTAGCATTGGAGGTCCACCATGCTGAGTCATGAGAACGGAAAGGCTAGATTTCCGTCCACTATCACTTCTGCTCCTACTCCGTTTCACAAACTGTTTAGCTTGTGCCCACGGACCTGGTGAAGTTAGTGTAGTAGCACTCATGGCACCCCCTCCAATAACTGCTATTTGGCCGGCCATAGCAGCAACAGCGCCTCCCGTATTGAGCTTCGGCCGACCTCCGAAGCTTGGGGCCCTTGATGGTGGGGCTAGAGTGTTCCAGGTCCCAGTCCCCGTAGAGTCCATGTGATCGGGTTTTTTAAAGGGTTGCTCCTTGTCAGCAGCTTTCCGCTTCGAGTTGCTCCCGCTTCTTCTGGGTATCAGTTTGTCTGCGATATCGAGGAAGTTGCCTCGCTGATCAGTCTTCCTTTTGTCCTTATCCTTATCTTTCCCAAACGATATTCGTTTTAGAAGTGACGGGACCGAAATTTGATCAACATCAGCCTCACTGAGTCGGCGACGAGTTCCCCAGGTAGCCACCCTCGATGCTGTATCGTAGTTATCTGCTACCTGGTTGAAGAGCATCATCGCTTCATTCGAATTTTCTGGCTGATACCGGGAATTTGATGGCACTGCCCCTTTGGACAACGGTATATCGCGCCCAGATCGAGCCCGACAAAATTGATGTGGGAGAGGTTCCTCGTTTGGGTCAGCGAGTGTAGCTAAGCTTAGTTCTCTCTGGGTCTCCTCCAGAGCGTCACCCCCGTGGGTTGAAGTTGGTGGTGAAGTGCCAAGCATGTTTGAATCCTCATCTTCTCCTAGATCACTCGAATAACCCTCACCATCAGCTTCACTATCTTCATTGACTAGAACGCCAGGCCCGGGAATGCCCGCGAACGTGCTTTTATCGGCTCCTAGCAAGCCTGGGCGGGAACCGGGAACATCTCCCATGCTTCTAGCCCTGCGTCTCACAGACTTCTTCCGCGAGACTCTGTTACCTGGTGACGACGGTATACCTGCTACTCCGTCGGCGGACTGACTTCTCTGTAGCCAGTCGGCAACTTCGGCGTTCCGCTCCGCAATCTGCCGGTCCATTTCCTGCTCCTTGAGATTGGGGATTTGAGTGTCCTTGAGTTGCTCTCTCATCTCCGGGTTCAAACCGGCTTGACCAGTTCTCGCACTCGGTAGCCAAGAGCCATTAGTACCACGAACGGCGGAAAAACCTTGTGCCGGACTAGATCTAGAGCGATCAGGGTCGTCCGCCATGTCGTCCTCTGACGATTCTGACTCGTCATGTCTTGGGGATAAATGGGATGTGTCCACATTTCGAGATCGCTTGCCTAAGCCTCGTCCTAGAAAAGGCTCATTGGGAGGCGAGTCTTCCCCGCTGAAATGCTCTACTTTCACCACTGGGCTTAGGATGTGCGTCGATGCGGAGGCCTCGGCTATGGACCGACCTAGCCCATCGGTTCCACCATTCGCATTGTTGTGGCCACCAAAAGATGCCTCGGTGGTCGGTATCTGTAGGGCAGCTCGTGGTATATCCCTGTTTGGCGACAACGCGGGGCCGATCAATGGAGTAGCACTTACAGAGAGGTGTCTATAGCTCTCTTCTCTGGAGGGTGAACTCGATATGTGTGCATTCACCGGGCTCGATAGGAAGGGAGAACCGGCGGAACCCGCAGATGAGTTCTCCATGTGCCTGGAAAGCGTGCCGTCACTCATTAAGTCTTCCGTCTGAAATGGCCGCATGTCAGTATCTCGACCTAGCAGCTGAAACCCCTCCGTATCCATGCTGGGGCTCAGGTCCACGTCCTCTCCAAGAATATCATCGTCGAAACTCGGCGTTGTATGTTTGCTGATCCCATCATAGCCTTCAATGGCTTCCACGACGGCACCCGACGAGGGGCTCGTCTTCTTGTACACAGGCGCGGACGCGGGGGAGAGGCTACGGTTTGTTGGCGGATTAGAGGCAGGATGTATGTAATGGCTCTGGTTGATACCCGACGAATGTATGCTGCTGTGGTGTAAGAAATGTTGTTGATGATTGGTGTTCCTGGGTTGCTGCGAAACGTATGCTGAAGGCGACGAGTCCCCTGGATGCTGAGAGTCTCCATTTGATCCATTATAGGCCGACGCAGTCCTGCTCGTGGGGGTAGATGCCGCGCCATGTAAATGTTGACTCGCGTCGGTGGGCAGAAAAGGGGAATTCAGAGGCGGTTGTGATATTTGCCCACCGTGTTCCACTCCGCTGTAGAGCCCGTCGAGGAATGGCAGGGTAGTAGATGCGGAGTGACTGTAAAAGCGGTGTCCGTTGGCGGAGGAAGAGCGTGGGGAGGCCATGATATTGGTCGATCGAACGGGTCTAGGAGTTAGTGGGTAGGTAGAATCGCCGTCTAGTAGATGGGGATGGGAAGCGGGTAGTCGCAGCCGGTGATGTCAACCTTCAAACGACCGAGAACCCATCATCGGCGGTGCCGAATCAATGTAAACTGAAGGGGTGGTCGCAAAACAGATGTGCAGGTTTGTAGACGGCGGCTTTGGACAGAAAGGTTGCGATGCGAAGGAGAGTCGAAGGAGAGTTGAAGGAGAGTCGAAGGTGAGGGAGAGTTCGGCGAAACGCTGGGGGGGATAAGTTGAGCTGGCTGACGGTCAGGCGTTTGTAGCACGGAGTACCCTGCGCGCTACGATAATGAATGGCGGTTGGGGAACAGCAGCAGCAGCAGCGGCGGCGGCAGGCGGGACGCTGTGCAAAGACGGGCGATGCAGGTGCAGGATAAGAGGGACAAAATGGATATTCAGAGTTGTAAAGTACAGGACGGAGAGGGGTGAGGTCAATTGCGCGCCGCCGAGCGATGACGGGGAATTGCTCAGCACCAGTACGGCGTTCTTCGCGGCTGACTCTTGACTTTTTCGGAGACGGGAGGGGGAGGGGGAACAGGAAGTGGGGAGGTGGGCGGGTGGAGGCTGGGCTGGGTGAGCTGGGTGCTGGTGGGTGGTGAAAATCGGTGCAAGGGCAAGGGCCGGTGCAGGCTGTGCAACCGAGCCTTTTGGTAGTCTGGCTGGAGCAGATGTGGAGAGCGCGTGGTGTATGTATTTGTTGTATTTTGTTCCGTATGTTGTATGTTGTATGTTGTATATGTTATATATGTTGTACAAGCGGCAAGTACCAAGTACCTCCGTCGTGCTGTACCGATACGGTACAGTACGGTACTGTACGGTATGGTACTGCACTGCACTGCACTGTACTTGGATCATCATCATCATCCTCATCCTCATCCTCATCCTCATCCCACTCTGCGGTACCGTGCCAAACCCCAAACCCCAGACCCCAGCAGCTACCACCAGCCAGTCCATCCACCAAACCACGGGTGGAAAGCCTTGCAGCTTTGCCAGCTGTGTCCCCGACCAAGGCAGATCGCGGTGGGACTGCTCTGCTGTGTTTTTTCCCTGCCAGACGTCTCGAAGCATTCCCGATGCAGAATGAAGAATTGCGCAGTCGCCTGCGCCTCGCTCCACCCCTCGAACAGCAAACCAGCATCGGTGGCTGCTGCTGCTGCTACCGCTACCGCTACTGCTGGCTGTGAGGGCGCAGCGCCTGCACAGTTACTCTGTGTGTACATGTACATGTACTTCACTTTGTACAACACACCTTCTAGAGTTCCCCATGCCTGGCTTTTCTACTGCTCCTCCCTTCACACACACACATCTACTCTGTACCCTGTACTTGGCGCTGTCGCGAGCTGTGCATGCATGTACTCTGTACACACATACATCCATACAATCCATACGCATACCTTACCTGCAAGCCTTTCCTGTCCTGCACTCTATACTCCTCAATGTATGAGTACATGGGAACTGTATGTGGCTCGGTATGTTGCACATAATATTCTGCATCAACACGCAATAAGCGCTAAACCAAGCTTTTAGTGGAGAAGCCAACAAAACTGAAAAGGCAACTGCGCCCTGCGCCCTGTGCGGCCCACGGCCTTCAACCCGTCAAACTGGCGACAGGCACGTCACTGCTCGTCGCAATTTGGTCCCTGCACACACACGTCTCGTCTCATTGTCTTGTGCTTTTGAACTTTGGTGCGGCTTTTGTTTAGAGGGTAAAAGTAAGAGTACAAGAAGCCAACCAAGTAGAAACCCGCCATTCACCTCAACTAGAGCAACAAAATCCCCTATGTACACATACAGAAATCCCGCTCATCTGCTCGCTCTAGGCCCCAAGACTAGTCTTGTGGAGACCTCGATCTTGACCGGCTTTCCCGATCCTCCTTGAACTTTCTCCGTACTTGATCCAGCGAAGTGCGTCTACTCGAGTACGCACCCCGCTCAAGCGATGAAGAGGTGTCGGTTTGTGAGATGTTCAGAGACTTTGAGTTGATTTCATGAATGCGACCAAGCACCGGTGCTGCGTCTGAATAAAGTGCGAGACCATTCAAGTAAACAGCGCCAAGATCGGGTTCGTTGGCATCAGTCTGGAACACCTCATGAACGGGCTCTCTGGTGATGATCGGGAGCAGCCTGAGCAATACTCTTGGATGCCCATTGCCCGCCAATGGGGTCCCCTTTGGATAGTCTTTGCCTTCGTAGCTTTCAGCGGGCCACTTAACCTCTTCATCGGCCGCAATATCCTCAGCTGCTGGCATCCGTGCATGTATCATCTCTCTTTCGAGTCTTGCGTACCTCCACGTCTCTGCGGCTCGCTTCACAATCCTCGTCACGGCGATCGTAATGAGTTCCTTTCGTCTTGGGTCTGCGAACGGCTTTATCTGGCTCACTATCTCTTCCACAACTGCACCTGCAGTAGCGTTTGTCGCCTTCTTTGCGCTTGATGCAGTATAGGCTGCATATAGTGTCTGCTGCCTCCACATAGCCTCCCTTCGGTGGGATTTCTGCCGCAGCTCGTTCGACATGGCTTGGAACAATGAGTCCGCCTTATCGTACCGGCGGCCAAGAGAGAAAAGGAAAGGGCTGAAGACGCGATAGCAAAGTGTATTCGAGATTATGTGGGTAACATATGCGGCGCGTATTGCTCGTGATGCGTCCGTATTGTCGATGAAAGAGGGGAGATTCGAGGGGATATTCCTTAAAACTTCAGCGGGCGGTGCAATGGGTAGGTTCTGGAAGTGCTCATTGGATAGATCAATAATTTCCTTTGCGAGAATCCTGAATGAGTCTAGACTGGAATCACCCATTCAATTTTTAGTTAGCTAATATGTTTTATGAATTCTTGATTTGAAGATACAAATTTGGTTCCCATTTCCTACAATATAGCGAATATGACCACACGCGACGATATTTTACTTACTAGAACGGGTCCCCTTTGCTCTTGATTTCTTCCCACTCGCCAAACTTATCCACCATCTTCTGAAGTCTGGTCTTTTCTGTTCCCAAGTTCTCCGTGACCCCTTTGAGCTCCGTCATTGCCTCACCAAATCTTACTTTATCGGCATCCCACCCTCTCCTAAGATCACCCTTCTCTCTCTCAAGTGCCCCTCGCTCCTCATCTGCCTTCCGAATCATTTCCGTCTTAATTGCATCCCACGCTGCCTGCATTTCATCCTTCTCCTTCTGGTGCTGCTCTATCATCGCGTTGCGCTGCTCCTCGAATCGATTATTCATTCCCGTACGCTCCTCGTCCCAGCCTCTGATGAGCTCATCGCGCTCATTAGCCCATTCCTCGCGCTCCTTCGCCACCGCGTCTTCAAGCTCTTTGTGTCGAGCATTTAGCCTTTCTTCTAGTTCTGTATGCATGCGTTCGAAGTTTTCTTCCATGGTCTGTTTCTGCTGCGCGAAATCGGCATTCATAGACTCCTTCTCTTTCTCGAAACTTTCCATCATTTGTGCCTTCTCGCTCTCAAAAGCGGCTTGTTGCTCCTTTTGTCTCGTGTCAAAAGCTTCGTTCATTACTCTCTTTTCCTCCTCCATCGCAGACGTCATGGCTTGCTTTTCGGCCTCGAAGCTCTCTTCCATAGCCTGCTTGTCTTTTGCAAATGCGTCCTCCATTGTCTTCTTGTCTGCTTCAAACTGGTCATCCATAGCCTTCTTTTCGGCTACAAATGCCTCATTCATGGAGGTCTTCTCGGCTTCGAAATTTCCAGTCATATTGGCTTTCTCTGTTTCGAAAGCCTCTCCCATGCATACCTTCTCAGCATCGAAAGCGTTCCCCATATTCACCTTCTCCTCCTCAAAATTTTCATTCATGCTCGTCTTCTCGGCTTCAAAGGCGTCTTCCATAGATTTCTTCTGTGCTGCGAAGCCCTCCTCCATGGAACTCTTCTCTGCTTCGAAGTGCTCTCCCATAACCCTCTTTTCGTCCTCAAACATCTCCATCATTTCCCTCTTTTCCTGTTCAAAGTTTTCCCCCAAAACACGCTTCTCCTCTGCAAACGCCTCCTCCATAGCGTGCTTCTGCTGTTCGAAAGTCTCCTCCATATCGCACTTCTGTTGCTCAAAAGTCTCTACCATGCCTCTCTTCTCTTCTTCAAATGCGTCTTTCGTTTCCGTCTTGTAACGGTCAAATGCGCCATGGAGGCTTTCCCTTTCTTCAGCGAATTTCTTCTCCAGCTCTTCTTTTTCTACTTCTAGAGCACTCTTTGCCTTTTCGAGTTCCTCTTTAGCCTTCTGCGTAGTATCCAGGCTTTCCGAGATCTCCCTGTGTTTTTCCTCTACATTCCCAATTTCAAGCCTGAGCTTACTGCTCTCCGCAGAGTGCTTGTCCTTCTGGGCTTCGAGTTGCCTTGTGAGAGTGTTGATATGCTGTTCCTTTTGCCGTATTGCCTCATTCTGCTGCATTTCCACTTTTCTAAGTAGCGTCTCCCTCTCTTGGAGCTGTTGATTGGTCTTTTTGTAGTGATTGAGCATCCTATTCAAGTCGGGAATACCAGCAGAGATACTGGCCATCGTTCTCATGGTCCGCTGAAGTAGGTCACCGACATCATCCTCTGCCATGCCCGCCATCCCTGCCATCCCTGGCATGCCCGCCATACCCGCCATCATGGGGTCACCTTTTCTCTTCCCGTCCCCACCTCCGGGGCCACCATAAAAGTCACCTCTTGGATGGTAATCGTCACCATAGCCGCTGCTCGGAGATTCCTGGGGGAGGCTAGGCCTCGAGCGTCGCGAGCCCGAGTCTTGTCGGTGAAATTGGCCGCGTATTGGGGTCAAGGGAAAATTGGGATTAAAGTTTTGGTACCCCCCATGGTACTGGGCACCAATATCATGAGGCTGTCGGGGCATATACACCTCGCTCCCAGTGTGATGAGGCATAGGATAATATGGCACTGCTGTGCCGGGTGGAGGATAGAAAGGTCCCTGAGGTGAAAATCCTTGGAGGGGGGGGGAGGCTGTGTTCGGATACCGGGTCGTGTCTTGGTAGTGAGCTTGTGGTGATCCTGGCTGTTGGTATGGGGCAGGAGGAGGTGACCCGGTTAGATAATAAGGTGGGGTATATGGATCAGCGTACGCCCGGTTGATCGGTGATCCAAGAGGCAGAATGGGTGACCGTATGGGTGACCGTACGGGCGACCGCACTTCTGGTGATAGGGCTCTGCGAGACCTCGGGGAAAGGTAATTTTTCGCCGTTGCGGCAATGGCGTCTTCGCCCCCCGAAGAATCTTCCTGGTCACTCTGGACCTCGTCTGTAGTATCCCTTAGTTGGTTTTCCGGTTCCGATACCGGCTCTGAATTTGTACGAGGTTGTGGTGTTTGGGATCGGGTTTCGAGTGAGTCTGTGGCTAAAGGAGTCGGCTGGTGGATTTCTGTGACGCTAGGACTTGGTGAATTCGGTAGAGAAACAGGGAGGGCCGGGAGCTCTAATATCGTAAAATCGTCAGAAAGAGGCTCAGGAACGGTGGGATCGTTAGAGCTGAAATCGAGAGTATCGGGGTTCCCGGGGCTGGAGTTGTGTCCGTCTGTTTGTTCAAGGTTAAGCCTAAGATCGTCAGATTCCTCGTCGTTTTGATAGTAAGTGTCGAGTTCGTCAGGAGTAGCGGGATCGCGAATACCAAGCTCCTCAGGTTCTGGATCTTGACTACCTAATTCCCTAGGTTTTAGGTCTTGAATATCTAGTTCCTCGGATTTTGGGTCTCGAGCATCGGGTTCCTCAGGGCTTGAATCTTGAGCGTCTGGTTCCCCAGGTATTGGATCGTGAGTGTCGGGTTCCGCAGGAACAGAATTGTGTGGAATGGGTTGTTCGAGACCGTGATCTTCTAGAACAACTTCTGTTGCGGCACATTCGTCGACACCCGGCTCTTGAGGGGTCGTTTGGCCAGGAGTAGTTTCGTCAGGGGTGTCGCCGAAAGCCACTATATCAGCGGCAGTATGCTCGTCGAGGGTAACGCCGTCCACTAAATCGTCCACTAAAGGACCACCTAGATCAGGAGTCTGGGTTGGGCTTTGTGGTGGTGTTTGTTCCGCGTCCTTGGAGGCTTTCTTCGATTGTTTGGCTTTCCTTTTGGGTCTTGCCATGGTTGTCTAATTTCCTCCCTCGTGCTATATACCTCTCAGCAGGACACGGTGAGACGGTAGGTGATGTTTGTGGATTGATCGCTTGCAAATTTCACAGAAAACCCCCGACTTTGAACCAGTTGCGTGGCAGGTATAGTCTGCAGTCTACTTGTTCAGCACCAAATCTTGCATGTGGTGTGGAGGATGTCGATTTCGTTTGCTCTCTCGAGAATTGAGAAAACGTTCTCTGGATAGTGGGTGATGAACACATAGTTATGCGTGGCCGTCCATTGGAAGGCAGCGGGCGGCCGAAGTTGCCAGCGGAACATATCAGGGAGCGCGCACCACATGTGTCCCAATCAAAGGCGTCGGACATTTTGTGAGTCAGGTAAACAGAGGTATCAAGACGCCCAGACGAATCTAATTTTGAACAATTCGAGGCTGGCATGGCGGGTGCCAGAAACAACTGTCAAACGTGCACTTGCTCGCTTCAGCGGTGGTGTCGTTGAACATGACCACTAATAGTGACGTGGAGAGCGTAAATGGAGCGATGTCTGGCACGCCAGAGAGGGCGAGGCACAGAAGAGACGAGCATTGGCTCGCTTGGACGTAACAGCAATCCGATTCTCACGGGTGCAGACAGACCCCGCCGGCACAGCATCAGGCGTGCTGCTGGTTGGAGCGTGGCAGAGAGACCGACAGAGATCAACCTGACCAAAAGTACTGACCGACCCTCCGGGACATGCTGCCCGCTCCGTCGGGACGCCGGCCAGGACAGGCGCTGGTGGAGGAGGAGGCTGGTTCTCCCGCAGACGTGGCCGAGCCCCAACGAGTCTCCGAGCTCGTGGGGAAGGCGGCTGTTGCGCCGCCCATTTCAGTTTGTTCTCTGGCGTTTGAAATGACATCAACATGGATGTCGTCGTGTCTGGACTGCTGCGAATGGGTCCTCCTGCAGACGTGGCTTCCCGCAACACGCGACTCGCTGCACAGCCAATGCCGCTGTGCTGTCTCCAAAGGGCCCACTGCGCTGCATTGCGGGAACTCTGCCATGTACCTGCTCCCTAAAGGATAAGAGAAGCCCCACGCCAGGAGCATGGCGATGTTGCGATGAGCATGCTGCTTGCGTAGCCTGTGCCGAGCAGCTCGGGCGATGGCCATCGACTTGTGCCAGCATGCAAAGCACCGTGTACAAGCATACAAGTACAGGTACGGTCTGGTGTGAGGTACGGTGCGCTTTACAGAACAAGAGCGGTGAACAGCAGACTCACGTGACTGCATGTTTCAGCCTCTCCCGGCTTCCCGCACTTGGCTCGCGACGGACTTGGCTCATTGGCTAAGATTCAAAGTGCCGAGTGTCCAGGGCACGGCCCTCAGTGTTCCGTACATGACCACGCCTAGCCAAACTACAATATTGAAACTACTCCGTACACAGCCCATGATATACTACCCTATTCAACCCGCAACGCTTTTGGCGCCCTTCGTTTCGAGGCCGTGTCCTTCTTCTTGCTCCCCCTTTCAAATGCCATGGCGCTGGCGTGATCTCTGCCGACATTGTCGAGATCTTTGACCTTATAAATCCTAATGATCCAGTTCTCGCTCGTGAAAGCTTCCTCTAGAGTGTTCAACCGTGGTCCCTCAGCCGGCAGTTTCGAGTTACGCACACGGTCCCTAGCTTGACCAGGTGGGAATAGGGCATTGTAATTGTAGTAGGACATTTTGTACCTTCAAGAGAAAATTTAGCGTCACGACATGAGGGATAACTGGGGCATAATGCAAAGGCATGGGCTTACATCAGACTATTCCTCATCGTTGGCGTCGCCTCATCGTCGACGCGATACTCCCCTCTTGCCGTAAAAAAATCCCTCTCTTTGACCTCATCGGGCCACACACCTTCCGCAATCCGGACCATCCATAAGAATTTATTGATATCGTCACCCGAATAACCCAATACCCCTCCAAATACAACGAGGACGTAGTCAACATCGTGCTGCCTGAGGATCGGATAGCTGACTTCTTCTCGCGAGCTCATTGCCTTGCCAACCGTAGCGATGTGTGTGTTATTCCACGTATTGTTATCAACAAGGGTCGCTCGGTCAGCCATGCCTCCAATTTGGTAGCCATAGTCCCACCACGACATAACTTTGGCGTCACTGGGAGTATTTTGACGAAGCCATTGGTAGGCTTCTCGGTAGTCATCAATGATATGCTGACTCCCATCGGGAAGCCTGCTGGCGAGGACCACTGAGGGTGAGGAATAGGCGTTCGAGGTTACCCAAGTGCAATGAAGGACGAACAGTAGAAGGTAGGTAGAAATAGCACCAGCGATAGAAAGTTTTGACGTTGAAGAGTAGATTCCGATTAATGGATCTCGAGTCGACCGAAGAGAGTCCAGACCAGCTGAAGGCGCGGCCTTCTTCTGTAAAGCAGCGGTAGTAGTACCGGGGGGTGCCGTATCGACTCCACTACCGTCGCCTGCATACGCCTCCGCTGACGGAGAATCCATCAGCAAGTAAGTGTCCAAAATGTGAGACAATGCAAGTGCAGCTGCTACGCACACCACCGGCGTAAGTGTTAACATTAATCGGACCATGACACCCGCAAAGTAACTGGCCAGGATGCTGTAAATGACCACAAAGACGTGTTCATCCTTAAGGGTACGGAAACACAAATATACACCAGCTGGAAATAGCCATATAAGGAAGTTGAGGTCGAAGAAAAAGGCTGGCCAGGCGGTCGGTTGATGCTCAGAAACTGAGGCAATTATAGGTATATGGATCTTGGCATAGCCAGTATCCCAGAGAGAATAAAACCGCCCTGACCAGGGAGCGATGACGCCAGTAGCTGTGAGGAGGACAAGGATGCCGACTGAAATGAGGAAGAGAGCAACAATCAAACTCTGCAGAAGCGTTTGGAACTGTTTGCTAGGAACCTGGTGGCGGATAAACTCAACGAACCCGACAATTTGAAGGAGTCCGAAAACCCCTATCAAGATGGGCCAGTCAGATACTTCCTAGACAGGTGCTGGAGGTACCTAAACGAAAGAGACTTACCTAATGGTGACATATGTTCACTTGACCTTATGGGCGAAAATCCAACAAAGGGGATCTGCATGCTTGCCAAGGTCCCCAGCGCATACCAGGTGGTGTAACTAACGTAGAGCCTCGGACTATACCTACCCATTGCGACGAGCACAAATGCGTGCAATGGGATCAAGTTTGTGATAAACACATATCCACCCCAGGCAGATACCATATAGAAATAGAAGAGGGCCGTCATAGCACCCCAAAATGCTGAACCGAGCTTCAGTGCCTTAATCCAGAGATAGAAGGTAAATACGAGCAGGAATATCGCAATAGCTTCGTTGTCATAACTTCCAGCAACAGATCGGGATATGTAACCTGGGGCGATGCCCATGAAAGCTGCAGCCAGGAGGCCAGCTGATGGGGAAGGAGATAATTCGGATGTAAGTAGGTAAGTCGCTAAAGCTGTAAGGCCAGAAAATGCTGGTGCAAGAAGCACACATATATTTCTAATGTCTACTGGTATCGAGAGGAGACGGAGGACGTTGTAAATAACTCCACTAGTGACCATGAGGCCCGGATAGAGTGTGCCTCCAGTAACGCGACCAAGAGGGTGCCACGTTCCTATAGAGCAAGCATATTAGCACATTAGCCTCAGGGGAGGAGTAGCTAGGTAGTAGACACAGGAGGCTTCTCAATGCGAGGCTTTTTGGTCGAAAAGGAACTAAGGTAGGAACCTACGATCGTCAAACCAGTCCCAGAAGCTATAGAAGCCATGCTGAACGAGATACTTCGTTGCTCTAAAGTTGAACCAGGGGTCGACTATTGCGACAGGAATTGCACGTTAGCGAGTGATCCACGAGGGTGAAATGGTATATAAAGCTGAAGCGTGACAGACTCACATTCATGGATAATACTTTCGAATCCTGTGGTAAACTCCAATTAGCACGCGGTCTCCCCTGAAACGTAACACACAGTATAGGCATATCAGATCGCCGGCTGCCGCGATCTCTCGCAAGCTTGTGTAGACGTACTTATCACACTGAACAATCTGCTAGCAATGGCCGCTGCAGCGATCGTACAAAGAATGACAAGTTTAAGAAGACCTCTAGTATTCCGACCGGTAGTGCCCTGTAGAAAAGGGCCAACTGCAGCATCGGCCATTGTGAATTGAGTTGCGGGTGATGGGGTTTGGCACCTAAGGGGACCTAAGCTGGAAGGTGTTCTTTACTTACATAAGCCTTGGCGAGGTAACGCCGCCCTAGCTGTGTGAGCTGAGTAAATCTAGTATTACGCTTTCGGACTATTGAAGGCACAGTGATGCTGCTATGCCTAGGCAAGTAATTATATTATATCTATCTCTTTTTATGTCTTTTTATCTCTTTTAGCTGCCTCAGCGGGCTCAGACCCGTGACAGAGCGCGCCGAGCTAACCCCCAAGGGCTATATTCCGTTAAAGAGTCTAAGCATTGAATATGTATATTAATGTAGCAATAACTCATTTATTTGAATAGCCAATCATCATTTTTCAATTGTCCAAACCTTCATAGTTTTGATACCATTCCATTTGCCTCTGAAGGGGAAGGAAACAGATACACAATATACATGTACCAGTGATCTCATCGCATCACGTGCACGCGGCTCCGCGCCCCTGCATGCGAAGGTTGTGAGGACTGGCAGCTACGGCGTCGTCCCCAGAACAACGCTACCCTTGTTTGCTCTGGACGAAATAACAAAAATACCGGAATCCCAGTACAACTTTACCAGCCCGCGCTGAGGATCATCCATCATCCTGTCTCTGCCGTGTCTCTTAGGCTTTTTGACGTGATAGGGGCGTGGACTGGGCGTGTCGACCAGCTATACCGAATTATACTGGGGTACTGATTCCGAAGTGGTATCAATACGACGCGACGCATTCCCGAGGCCTAAGAATCGACGTGACCCAGCAGAAGGCAGTTGCCCCTGCCAGCTTTGCTAGGCATGGCTTCTCTCGGTGAGGATCTGTTGGGCATCGTCAACAAGCTACAGGATCTGGTATTCAATACCATCGGCAATGATTCCTTGGATCTTCCACAGATTGTATGCCCCACTTGCGCTCCCCTCAGTAGGGACTAGTCCCATTGCGTTGTGTATCTTCTGCTTGATATAGATTGGCGACGGCTCTAAACTCCTGCTACAGGTCGTGGTTGGTTCCCAATCGTCAGGAAAATCCTCTGTTTTAGAAAACATCGTCGGCAGAGACTTTCTTCCCCGAGGCAGCGGTATCGTTACGCGGAGACCTTTGATTCTGCAGCTCATCAATGTACCAAGTGAAAGGGATGACGCCCCAGAAGGAGACGAAGTGCACATTCCACACACCGCTGCGAGTGTGGCAGGCCAGGGAGAATGGGCAGAGTTTCACCATATTCCTGGCAGAAAGTTCCTCGATTTTGGGGAGGTCAAGCGCGAGATTGAGAATGAAACTGCTAGGATAGCGGGGAATAACAAGGGGATTAACCGCCAACCTATCAATCTCAAGATATACTCGCCACACGTTCTGAGTCTAACGCTGGTGGATTTGCCCGGGCTTACAAAAGTATGCAATCATCGTGGCTAGGGCCCAAGTGAAAGGTGCTAAAGGCTATTTCCGATAGGTCCCAATTGGAGATCAGCCGTCGGATATCGAAAAGCAAACCAGAAACCTGATATCAGAATACATTGCTAAGCCGAATAGTATCGTCCTGGCTGTTTCTCCCGCCAATGTTGACATTGTCAATTCAGAAGCATTGAAGCTTGCCCGCCATGTGGACCCAATGGGCCGCCGAACAATTGGCGTACTTACGAAGCTTGATCTGATGGACCACGGTACGAACGCCCTAGATATCCTTTCAGGCCGTGTATATCCACTTAAGCTTGGGTTTATCGGTGTGGTGAATCGGTCACAGCAGGATATCCAGGGGAATAAATCCTTGGCCGAGGCGTTGAAATCGGAACAGGACTTCTTCAGACACCACCCCGCATACAGAAATATGGCGCATAGATGTGGCACGCAGTTTCTAGCAAAAAGCTTGAATTCCACACTCATGCAGCATATTCGGGAGCGGCTGCCAGATATCAAAGCAAGATTAAACACCCTGATGGGCCAGACACAACAAGAGCTTGCGAGCTATGGTGACATGCACTTCAGTGGGAAAGAGCACCGAGGTTCATTGATATTGCAGCTTATGACGCGGTTCGCCTCCTCCTTTATATCATCTATAGATGGGACGTCATCGGAGATATCGACAAAAGAGCTATGCGGTGGCGCTAGGATATACTACATTTTCAATTCTGTATTCGGCAACTCACTAGAGATGATAGATCCCACTACCAACTTATCAGCGCTCGACATCAGAACTGCTATTCGAAACTCCACAGGGCCCCGACCGAGCCTATTTGTCCCAGAACTAGCGTTTGATCTCCTTGTCAAACCTCAAATTAAGTTACTCGACATACCCAGTCAGAGATGCGTCGAGCTAGTTTACGAAGAGCTAATTAAGATCTGTCACACTTGTGGTTCTACTGTATGTCCGGGTCTTGGGCTTTGCGGTTGTGTATCCAGACTAACATACATGGCAGGAACTTTCTCGCTTCCCTCGCCTCCAAGCAAAGCTCATCGAGGTCGTCTCAGATCTCCTACGTGAGAGACTGGGCCCCTGCTCGCAATATGTCGAGTCCCTAATCGCCATTCAGCGCGCTTATATCAATACAAACCACCCGAACTTCCTTGGCGCTGCAGCAGCCATGGGCAGCGTCATCAGCAACAAGCAAGAGAAGGAAAAGAAAGCCGCTGCAGCTGAGGAAAAGAAGAAAAGAGAACGACGGCGCAGGAGGGAGCTGGGTGCCGTCAACGGCGCAGAGACCCCTGAAGACGACGAAGAAGGGGAGGAGAAAAACGCTGCGGGGTTGCCAACCAAGCAAATAAACCACATTGCAAAAGGCCAGAGGAGCCTCTCCCCTGCATTCGGCCGAATGGAAAATGGCCATAGCAACATCGCAGCAACCCTCAACGGTACTCGCTCTAATTCACCCCAAAGGTTCGGTGGCGGGACAACAGGCACAAAAGATTCTTTCTTGAATTACTTCTTTGGCAAGGAGGGCAGCTTACCTGGAGGGCCAGGGGCAAGTACTGCCTCTGCTACGTCAGGTATTGGGGGCCGACATGTCAGCCATTCCACGGAGCCGAGCTTCAGCCAGAGTATCCGGCGTGGAGATAATAGGATAGTAGAGAGGAGCGTCCCGACGCAAAACGCGGATTCAGACCCATATGACTCCGGCAGGACCGGTCGAAGTGGCTATGAGAGCTACAACTCCCCTTTTGTAAGTTCTCCTAATCACCGAGGCGAGTATCAAGCTAATAGACCTATAGCCAAACAACGAAGAACCCGCTCTTACAGAGCGCGAAGCAATGGAAACAGAGCTCATACGGCGTCTTATAAGCTCATACTTCAACATCGTCCGTGAGACAATCGCCGACCAAGTCCCGAAGGCTGTCATGCACCTACTTGTGAACCATTCCAAAGATGTCGTGCAGAACCGGCTCGTTAGTGAGCTTTACCGCGAGGATCTATTCCAGGATCTGCTCTACGAGGATGATGGCATCAAGGCCGAGCGCGAGAAGTGCGAGAGACTGCTATGTACGTACCGGGAGGCTGCCAAGATTGTTGGGGAAGTAGGGACGGGGGGACTGTGAGTGTCTGGTGGTGAACCTTTTTTGGGAGAGGCTGTACGAACAAATGGAGTTGTTTCTTGTTTCTAATGTTCTCGAGGTCGCCACTCTGGTTTCATGCCTTGTACCTAGCTCACTCGGATTCCTTTTTTTTTATGTTTATTTGGGTCAGCGGTCAGTTATGCCGCCTGGTGGATTGGCATTCTGCTATCAAATCCTCCTATCCAGGCCTTTTTCTGCTTAGGCACACTCGTCCATGCGGGTCTCACGCGTGTTGGTCTATCATCTAGAGTCTGCATGTATTTTATGAAAATCTCAGATCCAAGGTTTTAGCATAAAAACCAATCCCGCTGCGAGCAAGTTATGCAATTTTGCTCAGTCTCGCTCTCGCCCTTGCTTTTGTTTGGCCGGCCAGCCGTTGCGATTCCCATGCATACATGGCCCCTGCCGTAAAGACCACCACGGCGCCAGCCATCACGACTGGGCTGAGTTTGTTACCGAATAACTGGACAGACAACAGTAGCGAAGCCAACTTCCTGATATTCAGAACAATCGTGACTGTGAGCGCCGAGGCACGGGAGCCGAGGAGATTGACCCCGCGGATACAGGCAAATTGAGTCAAGGCGTTTAGGAGGAGGCTCAGAAGGTGTTTTGGTATTGCGATGGTGTAAGGTATCTGGATTGACGTGGAGAAGGTTGGTGGGAGGTAAGGGGTTAGGGAGGTGAGGGGGAAGGAGATAGGGGGCGAGGCGGCTAGGAGTCGGAATTGGGCGAGCATTTTGGGGAAGAAGGGGATGAAGAGGGGGAGTGAGAAGAAGTGAGAATAAAAGAGGTTCTCGCGCCAGTGGGAGCCATAGGCTTCGTAAGTGGCTTGAATATAGAGGCCCATGATCGCGGAGAGAACTTGTGCAACAAAGAGTATCAGCAGGCCGGTAAGAAAGGTTGCCAGAGATGTTGACTGTGTGGTGGGTGACTAATAGGGTATTAGCTATAGAAGTAAGGAGTAGGATAGAGGCTGCGTACAGATTTCTTCGAGCCCCCTATGGCGCTGATAATAACGCCAACAGTTAGCAGAGCAACGCTTATGACATGCATACGCGAGTAGCGCTTCCCCCATGCAAAGCCGACGAGCATCGTAGTGATGCTCCCACCGGAGCGGAGGATGATGTGAACGGGGACGGAGATGTCGAATCCGAACGCATAGTTGTTGAGAATGTTGACGGAGAAGAAAAGGACAATGTTAGTCATCCAACGGATTAGGGGCACGCGGTTCGGTTTGAGGAAGAAGGGGGGATTATGCCGCGAGAAATGCGTGTAATAGCCATGGAGAGCGACGAGAAGGAACTGGGTGAAGGTTATGAGGACGCCTGAAGACGGAGAACGTCAGTTGAGGGGCCCGTCTAGTAGGTGGTTTACGAGGAGAATGCTGACCGCTGCTTGGTTCGTCTCTAGAAACGATTAGTTCAGTGAGAAAACCCGACAGATGGGGAGACTCTGAAGACTCACTTTATAATAGCCTCCAGAGCAAAAACCTAGCCATCAAAGCGGTTAGCCCGAACAACGGGGTGGCACACGCCTTCTCGAGCTTTCCCGGGTTCACTTGTGCGGGATGATGCAGACATACATTTGAGCAGCAGCCACCAAAAATCAACCCTACCATCACGCACGTCTGGATCCATGCGGGGATGGCGTACTGCACGACCCCGCCAGTGAGCGCCAGCACAGAGCGGCTGTGGTACCCGCCGTTGAGCTGGCCGGCTGTTTCTGCGCTCTCGAGATGCGGCCGTGCATTGATCTGTTTTGGCGTCAGAGGCGTGCCGTTACCAACAGCAGCTGGGTAGCCAGACGCAGCCGAGGGATCGCGCGGGTGCTCTGTGCGACGGCGAGAGGGTTGGGTGGTGGAGCTGCTGGAGTCGGCCAAAGGCGTGGGGAGAGCCTTGCGACGCTTTGCCATGGGAGGAGAGACCGGGGTTTTGCAGAGCAGGTGGACGCAACACAAAGGGCAAAGGGGGAAGGGGGAGATGGGTCGTTGCTGCCCTGGTGTTCTCGCCCACGACCGGATCTCGAGTATTGACGCGCAGAGTAACTGTGCACAGAGTACAGAGTATGGAGTGCTTCACATCGACATGCTCGCGATATACATGTTAGGTACACACGTAGCAGCGAATGCACGTGTCCCCTGCCGGCTCACCGACCAGTGATGGCGGTGCAGGCAGCCGTCAGCCCCGCCAGGAGCAATGCTGTGTGTGTACCGAGTACAGAGTACATCGGTCTGGTTTCGCTGGCGATGCTCCGTAGAACTGTAGGGCTGTAGAACTGGAGATCCGTAGACGCCTTCTGGCTCCCCCAAGTTTGCTGGGCACAAGAATGATGTCTGTGGATTGCCGCCACCAAGACTTATCTTGGGCTAATGCCCGCCAAGGCCCATACATACGCCACACTTGGACACAACGGTAACTGCGTACGGATAATGGCCGTGATGGAGAGGGAGCAAATACCACTCATCTTACTCGAGATGAGATATCCCCATGTGACAAAATAAATAAATAGTTTGTATTAATCGAGCTATCCTTCTATTTTTTTTATTTTTTTTATTTTTTTTAAATAAAAAGCTAAAGTTAATTAGATCTTTGAATTTATTTGTTCATTCGCTATTGGTCATTAAATACCTTTGTCGAGTAATTGCACTGGTGGAGTGCGGCAGGGTAACCCAGTTGGAGTTATTTGGGTGAGCTTTAAAGGAAGGTCAGTGATTAATTCCTCTACATACATACTAGAATCCGTTCTCTTTGCCCTCTAATAATCTACTTAGTATCTAAACAACTGTATAGATGGGCTGCTAGTGAGCTACAGGAGAGCCTATTAGGTAAGGGTCCTGATATTGTGTCACATTGCCATGACTGCTCCAAAAAAGGCTACTCTTACATCCTAAACTCGTTATTAATACCTTCCTTTAGATATCTTGCAACCTAAGAGATATAATAATAAATAATAAGCCTTGCTTCCTGACTCGTTTGGATTAGGTAGGCATGGAAATCTTGAGCGCATATTATGTTGTGCATTCTAGATGCACAACTTTGGTCAGAGACTTGCCAGGCACACGTCTACCAGCCTCAAAGTCGCTCGCACGTGAAGAGCGCGGCATGTGCGGATTTTGCTATCACCTTGGCGTTTTTGAGCCTCTAACATCCAACAACACAAAGCCTTGTGATACAAGACCCACACCTCGCACAGAATTTCGACACACTACGCTGTCCTATGGAGGGGATATCGGAGATTATCTCTAAGTTCCCCCACATACTTTCCGCCTGGAACTTGGTGGAGCTGCTGGCGGACCTTGAGCCAGAAGCCGCACTCCAGTTTACAGACACTGAAGTCACTGGGGACTTGGTTTTGCTGAGCCAATACTACTCCAGCTATTTACTGGCTCTCATTTTTGCGGGTGATTTGTATGCTAGAGATCTTGGGTGGCGAGTGCCATGGACTGGAAGTTTTCGCACTGCCACTTTGCTAACGCATTTATTTCGTAGAAACGAGGCCCGATTCCTCACGCACAGATTCCCTCCCACGCTCTCAGATACCGACGAACTACTTATACGGTGCAAGGGCCTTCTCCGTGCTGTGTGGTCCAAACAGAATGCCGCGGTTTATCAGATACTACAGGCTTCACCATGGCCGGAGTATATACGCCCCCTAGCTACCTGCTATCTAGGTACGCGCTCTGTAAAGTGGGCTTCATGAAGTACTGTCGAGGTAGTTCTGACGTGTAGTTCTCTGGTAGAGCATTTCCGGGAAAACACATTTCGTCTCCTTAGTCGAGCATATACATCCTTACCTCCTATGCTGGCGAATGAGTACCTTGGACTCATCCCGCAGAAGGGAGAGAGCTCAATTGGTGGCATGGATGAACCCAGTGGTGATTTGGTAGTGACGCAGCTCACGTCCAGAGGCTGGAAGTGGGATGC
This sequence comes from Geoglossum glabrum, assembly GCA_021527465.2. Lineage (NCBI taxonomy): Eukaryota > Fungi > Ascomycota > Geoglossomycetes > Geoglossales > Geoglossaceae > Geoglossum > Geoglossum glabrum. Next base: position 71,268 of record JAJDFE020000039.1, on the reverse strand, counting down.
CGCCGAAGGATTATTATTGCCAGCCGAACCCCAAAAAACTCCCGATGGTGGTACGGTGCGTTGGAGCTCGGACGGCGACAGCATGGGGAGATTGGTAGGACTTGTGGGGTTTCTTGGTGAATGAAAAGCCCCTGGTAGCTACTATTGAGGGCTTTCTGCCCTTTGTCACAGCGTTGTTGATCAAACGGCGCCACATAGAAACGGGGTAATTCCGCTAATCCGTAATTTTACGGAAGATATTCTACAACTTTCTGCAGCTCGCCCAGGTCCAACCTCCGAGCCGGGGCCCCTCAGCCCCCTATAGTGGTAATTGAAACTGTGACTTACCCATACAGCCTCTGGGCTTAGGAGGCAGAACATCGGAATGTCCTTTCTTTAGAAAGCAGATGGCAGACAACTCACTGTGATTTGAATGGAATTACATGATTTTGTGTGGAGACAGCCAAGATACCGGTAGAAGCCATGTGTAAGATCATAGAACGAGTAATGTACACTCTTCACGAGAACTCTCCCTTATGCCCTTCGGAACCGTTAGCTCGGACCCCACCAGCATATGTAGATTGGTGCTCATCCTACCGCGCTACTATTTTGCCAAGCTCGCTGCTGTGGCCATACCGTGGTCCTTGCTAGGTTGGCGGGGCGTTTCTGGGATGGCCACGTCCTCGAACTCGTCTTGCGAAACAGCTTTGATGGTAAAGGCGTCTAATAGAGACCGGCTAATTAGTTATCTCTCGATGACGCTCTACGACGCGCTATCCAATGTGAAACAAACGTACAGACACCGATAGCAAAACTGAATATGGCTAGACCAGTGACGGCATTCTTGATGAGGTAGGGTCGACGGGCCCGGATGAGCGCCTCAGATTGTCGATAGTGTTTATCATAATATGAAGAGCGGGGGATACTATGATCGTTGCAGTAGTCAGACGAACGCCCTTGAGCACTATTCGGTTTCACAGCCGTACACGTACAAAGGCATGTTGATGAGGAGAGTCAGCTGGCTGTAGCTAGCTGTCCCTGGCCTGGTGTCAAATTGGGATAAAGGTTGAGGCTCTGCTGCAAGTTGCGCTACTAGCGGGCTTGGCGCACGGGTTTGGCAGAAACACTTCGCTACTACTGTTGAGTTTCCCATTCATCCCTCGATCGCAAACCGTTGTAGAACATCCTGCATCCTTCTTCTTCCTTTCACTTATAATCTCTTTCCTACCTGAAGTCTCTCCTTCTGAGCCAGTATAACCTTATGAACTGAGAAGTTAGGCCTGGCTAGGGCAGCTGAGACCTGCCTCTGAAGCGGACGCGTGCCTGAAAGTGAAAGAAACGCCCCTGCACCAAATGTCCGCAACAGTTCAACAGCAATCGTCTTCTAGCTCTGTCAGCGACCAGCTCGCTCAGCTAGATGCAGCCCGCAATCTTGTACTCGGCGATGCCGCCTACTACCCTCAAATTGTACGAGGAATTCTTCCCATTATTGGCGCTACCGCTCGCCACGAGCTCCGGCGATGGGGTGCGGAATTCTTGGCAGAGACCTTTGCAAGCCCGACGCTGGCAATGAACACAAAAGAAAGCCTGAGCTTGATTGTGCTGGATACTCTACTGGCGATGCTAGCGCTGGAGGAGGATAAGGAAAAGGAGACCGGGGTACTAAAGAGCGTAGTGCAGTTCGCAGCCAGTGTCTATTCCCTGGTATTCAGACATACGTAAGTACTTAAGTCCCTGTTGAATCCTGGCGTGAAGAGATCGATATGTTCCTATCATCGAACGTGTGTGAAATCTGGTTGAGCGAAAGCCATTTCTTATGTCACTCAATTGTGTCCAGAATCACGAATCCCAATGACGCTGCGACATGGGAGAAAATGAACGCGATAAAGACAAGAATCCTGCGATTATGGGACACAGCTACCCCTGGTGTTCGAATATGCTGCATAAAATTCGTTCAAAAGGTCATTCAGGTCCAGACACCTGGTACTATTGCGGATCCCCGGGTATGTAACGCAACCTAATGAGTAAATGCCGCCCACTTGCCGGAGTGCTTATTTCTTGAGATAGCGCCCTGACCAAAACGAGATATCCCTTGCGCTGGTTCCTAGAAATCACCCGCTGATACCACCGCCAAACCTAGAGGCCCAGGCATCCGGTCTGTTAGATCGTTTGTTAAATATTTTTCAGGAAAATACTAGGTACATCACTCCCTCTACGAGGAAGCAGAACGCGGTTAACAAGCTTTAGTGATGCGGTTCTCGTGAATGCCACTCTCAACTGTTTAGGAATCCTCATTAAAAACCGGCCCTCGATATCCAACAAGATTCTAACTTCGGTTCTCGCTTTCAACCCTTTAAAGCTGGCGAACTCCCCAATGACACCTAGAATAAAAATTCTGGTGAAGTCTATGGAGCGTACGACGAGATCACTTCTCCTAAATGTTAACAAAAGGTATGCCTCCCAACTAGATCCTTGGGTGCTAGGTTCTGAAAATATAGTAGAAACGCTAGTGGCCCTCTAGCAGGACGCATACAGCAACACCTAGACCGTCTAATGCAATCTCGCATGGATATCTTTGATGAGGGTAGCCGTAAACGGATGCTCCCTTCGGAACCAACTGATGGACCAGACCAATCTAAACGCATGAGGTCGGGCGCTGACTTCCAGGGGACACCCACCCCTCCTTTACGGCTACCGCCAATTCCTCCTCTGCCTGTCGGGCCCACAAGCATTGCGCAACTATTTACCTTAACCGCGGACGAAGAACTTCGAAATTTTGATGTGCAGCAACTCCCTATTGACCTTGTAGTAAAAATAACACTGCCTGTCTTGCATCGCATTGATCAGCGGCTACTTGATGAGGCCCTTAACGTATGCTGATTTGTGGCGTAATTGAACAAATGACGAAGCTAATTTATCTGTAGGGCATTAGATCGAGGTATACAGCGTTGTCGCGCGAACAGCGGATGTCTCAATCCTCTAATCTTCAAGTGTTTGATGACGATGATGACGATTACGAGCCTGATTTCCAACCAGCAGAGGACGATGAGCAAATCCTCAACAAACTAGACAACGCTCCCCTTGAGAGCGATCGCGACAGGGAACCCGAAGTGGCACTCGGCCCCTTCAAGTTGCCACGGCCCTCACCTTTTACCGATGAAGAACTCGAGGATGTAAGCCAAGGAACTGTTGTGAGAATTTTCGAATTCATGAATATGCTTGATGAGCCGTCCCTAGCAAAAAGGCAAAAAACTGGCATCAATAGACTTGCGGCTAGTAACTACGACCGAGACTCGTGGATCACCCTTATTGCTCGTTTAGCTACGAGAGCATCTGTAGGTCTGGAAGCGTTTGAGGACAACGTTAAACCCGAGGATAGTAGCGGTACTGAGCGGAAAAGGATCGCAATCGGTAATAGAATTCGGGAGTCTCTCTACGTCTACATCCTTGAGGACTTCCGAAAGCGTATTGATATTGCTGTTGGTTGGCTCACGGAAGAGTGGTATAATGAACGGATGCAAATGAAGGCGGGCAATGATGTGGTCCTCCGCTATGAGAAATGGGCCATCAAGGTGCTTGATGGCATCCTTCCATACCTAGACGCTAAGGACAACAGAGTTTTCACTAGGTATCTCTCTGAGATTCCAGACCTGTCCGAGGATTTACTAGAGAGAGTCAAGACCCTCTGTTTAGATCCGGAGAGGGTGCAGCTTGTTATTACCTCGCTTCAGTGAGTTCTACCACGCTTACAAGAAACTTGCTTCGTATAGAGAGTCTGCTTACTTTGTCAAATCGACAACAGCTATTTAATTACCTTACGACCGCCCGCCCGAGAGCTCTGCCTGGATGTGCTCGAAGACCTATGGCGAAATTGTAAACCCCTATCACTTACACAACTACTAAGGCAATGCTAATGATATGGGGACCAGATGATGATGCACGCGCTGCCGCAGCAAAGATACTTATGAGATGGAGGCCAACAGTTACTCAGCAGCAAGGGCCCAAGAGTGGAGTGGGTCCCGAATCAAGAACCACCCACCAAGCAGATGCTGGCCATAACGGAATTGCCGTGGGGTCCTCTTAACGCCCCATCTCCAACCTCTTACCCTCCCATATCAAGCGGGTTGTCGGGGCTCTCGGCGGCGCAATTAGATGTTCCTTGCGTTTATCTCACAGAAATAGTGCACCAGCAGATTTTGTATTATACACTTAGGGCATGTGGAGGTGTTTGCTTCTATGTACTCCATTGCGGACTTGAAACGGAGTTTGGCATGTGGCTGAGACGGGGGTTTCCTCAGGCCACCAGCATCACTGTTCTTCGTCTGGGTCTGGGTCGCCTGTGATGCATGTAACTGTACACAATATATTATGGGCTGCGACGACGGTTGACCATTCGCAGCAGTAGCGCTAAAGGGGGTCCTTTCCCCTGAGAGCCGCAGTCAGGCGCTGCGTGCTGGTTGCCCTCCCCTACGCGTCCAGACTGTCCGGACCATCCGGAGTGTCCAGAGTGTTCCGTATCTGTATGCACGGATGTATGTGTATGGGGGCCGGGAGCATCGTCGCTAATTTTGGCCGGGCGGCAACCCTTAACTACGGGGTACTTGTACCTGACTTGTATATGTACATACATACTATAGTACACACATACATACTTCTACATACATACATGGCGCCTCGTTGCCCGGGAGATCGATCTGAACGCACGCCCCCAATTGCTATGTATAGCAGTATCCCATAGCCAGCCCGAAATCTGAAACGGGAGCACAGAGCACTCCAAGTGCTTCGTGCTACTGCGTGCTACTGCGTACTACTGCGTACTACTACGTCGTATAGAGTACCCACAATGTACTCCGTAGTGCATCCCGGGAACTGGTCGGAGAGCCACTCGCATGGCCACTACGGACACAAGGGCCCAGCAACACGAGACAGCAAAGCGATCCGGAGAATAGGATGAGCGCCTAAGCCAACTGCTTGATCGCCTGCGCTGCCGATTAAATACGCCTGTCACCCCGCATCGTGCCAGTCTCGGCGTAGGTGTATGTGTGCGCTCAACCCTATGCCGCGAAGAGGCTCTGGGCAGACAAAGAGAGCATTGAGGTGCAGACATGAGATCCTCGAGCGGTAGCCCCCAACACCAGGCATTTGCCCTGAGACTAGATACGGTGCAGGGTGAGTGGTGCTATAGACGTTCCTCGGATCCAGTTGTTTTTACTGCTCCGTTTACTGCGTGCTGTGATGGATGTGTCTGACTTGCGTCTTTGCTTTGGCTTTAGAGGGCCGCAGCGATAGGATCGTCTCTCCGCTTAGCCTCGACTTTTCCACGCCAGCCATCATGAACACCGCAGGCCGTGATCAATATTTCTTAAATGACAGACGCATCAGCAACGGTATCGCCAACAGCAACAGAAACAGCACCAACGGCATCGACCTCGCTCCGCCCACTACAACGTCTGATCAATACACGCTCGACCCGCTCTCTCCCGGTGCATCCAGCAACGACGCATCTTCAGACAATGTCCAATCCCCGCAATGGAGCAGCGCCGTGGGTCGTGCCACCACTGGGAAAAGCGGCCGTGTCATCGAGAGACTAATGGCGGAAAACGACCGCCTACGCCGCGAGCTTAAGCTAGAAACACTACGGCGGGAGGAGGAGCAAAAACGCGGAGAGATGGCTCGAGGCAAGGTGGAGAGTCTACAGAATATCAACGATAATTTAGTTCACCAGGCGAACGTAGATAAATCGTCCTTGGCCCGCAGAGAGCGGAAGATTGAAGATCTGAAGGCGGATATTGAATACGAGAGGAAGCAGCGAGTAGAAGCAGAGAGTGGGCTGAGACAGGTCCAGAGAGAGTCAGACGCCACAATCCAGGAGCTCAAGTCAAGCTTGGTCATCGAGACCGAGAAGGCCCGTAAAAGCTCTAGTCAGTACGACGTTCTCGCCTCTACCTGGAAACATCTCGACGGCGGCTACCGGCGCAAGACATGTGCATTCCGAGAAGATCTCCGGCAACTGAAGGCGGAGAAGGATGAAGACCGAGCCAAGCTAGCACGGCTGGAGATTATTGTGGAGCAACAGCGGCAGGAGGTGGACAAAATGCGGATCTTAAAGGAGAGAGTAGAAAAGCAATACGAAGACTACATAGACGAGGCGGAAATGAGTACAAAAGATATGAGAGATAAGGCTATAAGAAACGAGAAAGCGCACGAGGAGGCCCTAGAGGAGACAAAGAGGGTCTTAGGGGAGCTCAGGTATCTATTAAACCTAAAGAAATTCGTCCGTGGCGTGGACTAGTCCTTGAATTCCTGCAGCGCCGAGGTATGGCTCTCCCCGATGACGGCTAGTTTCTCTTCCTTCGAAATATTACCTTGCGGAACCGTCACTTTATCTCAGTTAGTTAAGAGGTTGATGGCGTTGGATATGCGGCACTTCTAGACGTGTTTGGTTCAGGCATGACTGCGGTGTCTTTTGTGGTGAGCGTTTACTTCTCTCTCTTACTTTCGACCGAAGAGTCGGAGTTGAATACTAGAGGAATATTCCCGCCTATAGAGGCCATATTCCTATTGATACTTTGCTTTACTAATGTCAATGGCCCCCTCCCCCGCGTTGCTTTGGCATTCCTTCAAATCTTTTGAATTCGATAGATCCTTGTTCTTGTATTGACAATTCCTATATCTACACCTCTATTATAAAAGAATATGTACGGCCTATACGGTTTTAGGTAGCATTTCCGGAGCTCATTTGTTGTGCGTCCTAGCATTGGCCTGCAGGACGCCGAAGAGATGCTTGTATCAGTTACTATTTATTAGACAAACGCTGCCCCGTTTGGGCAGCTCGTCGTTCTGGCGATAAATTCCTGATTTTAACAACCTCACATCCGATACTTCGGTAGCTCTTCTCCATCGATGTTGTGCTTATATTGTCGTAACCACGACTTCAAGTCAGTTATTCCAACTCCTGCGTATAGGGAGGGAAACATCAGGGTCTTAGTATTCATAGCGAACTTTTCTTTACTCTTGTAGCAAGTCCTCACCTTCGTCTCAATAGAATCTCAACGCCGATCCCTCAGGGCCCACATACCCTACGAGCCGCATCACGCACTCGAGCGTGTTAATACTTCTGTCCCGCGTCCTCACTCAGTTCCACGCCCTTTACTATCCCACACCCATATAAAAACGCGCATCTCACATCTTACAGAACAAACCCACCGCCATCTCGCTCAGAACCAAACTTACTCGCAGCACCTCTTGCACAGGGGAGGCAGCACCAACCATGAGTGAAACTAGAACGGTGGTTTGGAGCTCGCTCTACAGATTCTCTACTGAGGCGGTGGGCCGTTCAACGTTTTATAAAATCTTCTAATGCCGCTAACTTCTAGACCAGGCACTTGATATTATTACACTGTTCAAGTAAGGCACCCTCTGTTATATATTGTAATCGTACTGACACGGAGCTATACAGAGAATCGCCAGAAGGAATGGTAAGTCACAATATCGAATTCAATTGCTGGAAACGGCCTAATATGTCCTAAAGGAGAATACTTGCCGATTTGACGAGGCCGCAGACGTGAGCCACTGCCTTAACCTAGTGTTAACCAATATCCTAAAACATATTCTATAGACCTTCCTAATCAATTGCGCCGTCGACAGTGAGAGAAGCTGCAGGGAAAGGATTCACGCTATCATTACAAGATACATTGACTCGCACACAAGCCAGAAGCGGGAGACCACCGTAAGGGAGCACGACCCTCACAATCAGGAGATTTCCGTCTAGCTAACTACTGCAGAAGGCACCCAGGGTTGAGCGGATCAAGGAGACACGATTATCTGATGTGACCAGTGAAGGAGATGATGAAAAGCCTACAGATATTGAGACCGATGACTCTCTTCCTAAGGATTTGGCGAAGTTCGAATTCATTTGCACTTGGTGCGCTGCACAAGGCAATCAAGACCTCGCAGGCACATATTTCAATGGTGTATATCTCGTTGAGGAGCTTGCTCGAGGTACATTTTGTGCTATGCGGGCCGACTTTTCCAGGGGGATCATCACTATTGGTGGTGATGATTATTTGGCCGTAATGAAGATTTTTGCCAAACTTGAGAATATCGAGAAGCATTATGTAAGTCTTCCCGCCCTTTGAATCTATCCTTTACTTACTATCGTAAGATTCGTAACAAGCGGCGACTAGAAATACATCTAGTCGAGATCGAAGGAGAAGACAGACGAAGTGTCCAACTCCGATTCTTTCATTTGGCCCAGATCCAGAGGGAAACCGAAATGGCGCGGACCACTCTCACCGCACAGGTGTCAACGCAACAGTATCCCCTCCTCAGCGTCGCGCGCCTCTTGAGGTACGACCATGATCTACACACGTTTTACCTACCTAAGATGCACCTCAAGCCCATAGGAAAGCTACGCGAAAGGAGCAAACTCCGTGGTTGGGCTGGGTATGTATTCAAGAGCCATGGCCAAAATTACGACATTCCCAAAAAGGAGATGTCAACAGCTGCGGTGCTTCCGCCGACTGGTATGGTAACTAATACTGTCCAGAAATGGGTGGATAGTAATCTGGCGCACTCAGCATCGATGGAAGAAAGCAGTGTGCAGAAGGTAGGCGTAGCGGAAGACCCAGATCCTCCTACTGAGAAACACGCCAAAGCTCCCAGCAGTCGACAGATTTGTAGGATCCGACGTGTGAAAGTGCGACCCCAAACTCAGGGATCCCCACCACCCCCTAGTGTCCCCGGAATCACTGAGGTCGTCACTAGAGGTCCAGGGGTTGAGTTACCACTGCCTACGCCGGTTGCAATCAAGGATGATATAGGACAGTCGATACTGATAGACGTGGTAGATCACCAAGATATCACTAGTTCTCTTGTGGAGCCGCTTCTGCCGGCTTCTCCAAACCAAGCTACATCACCTTCGGCGGCGGTGCTAGGAGATATCCCAGCACAGGCTTCAGGAACCAACCTACGTATCTTAGCTAGGCTTGCGGGTGTCACCATGGTGGAGAATAAGGGGGGCAAGGACTCAACGGCTATTGAAGAAAAACTTCAGGAGGTTAATGAGGCAGATACCAGAGAGTTTAGGAGGACTATGGGGCAGCGGAAAGAGCGGATGGATACCCCAACAATGTCAGTCCCAAACTTCCTAATTGATGAGGATCTGAAACCGAATCCTTTAAACACGTCTTTGCAGCTCAGTTGGCCAGTTACTTATGAACCTGGAGATACAGCGATGATTCCAACCTGCGGATGCTTAACGATGGAGCGAAAATTGCGTTAGTTATCGGTGCTACTACCACTCCACAAAATTCGCTAACGGCAAGGTAGACTCGAGAATGCCCTTGGCTTTGTTGGTCTTGTGGAGCTGAAGATGGAGTAAGTTAACCCCCAACTACTCCATGACCATCTACGCTATATATAGTCCGTGAAAATCAATCACTGCCCAAAGACGGAGCTCAGATCCGCCCTAACCCCCTGAACATGGGAGAGTATAGGCAAGTGAGCTACCACCAGCACAAGCCTAAGAAACAGAGCTAATTCAGATATCAACCTATGGGAACTAGCTGACGCATAAATATTAACTTGGACACTTCGGAGGAGCTGACTGGAGTGATTTCACAGAATTGGTCGTATCCTCGTTAGAGACGTACCCGGCGATCTTTTGGGAACGGGAATTGACTCGGTACAATGGGCCAATTTCCCATTCAAGGGTACCGCCCCCGAAGCGGCTGCAGAGCCACTTTTCACAAACTTGTAGGCTTACCAGAATTGCTTCACTTTGGAATATAGATCTCTACTGACTACTACAGCCTTATGACGTCTGCTAACGAAGAGGAGTTTATTATTGACCTTGAAACCGATGGGCAACGTTTATTTGGTGAAACCCCCTATATGTCTACCGTGCACTACGAGCTATTTTGTATCGATAAAGAGGAGGTTCCATAGTAAGTTAGATATGGTTATATAATTCGACGAGAAATGAGCTTACATTTGAGCATAGTACTATCTACATCGACGGAGAAACGTTTGAATGGGATGTAGGAATACTCTTTAACCTTTATTGTAGCAATGTTAACGCGCCGTTGAATAGGTCAAAGAACTCCAGATGACGTTTGGTTGCGTATACCGCCATTTCCCCATTAGGTTTGTAGACTCTATGTAATAATAGGCATCGCTGACAGGACGAAGGAGTTGGGACTCGAAACTCGCGGTTAAGGGAACCTTGTTTACGACAAAGTACAACGGCGCCGCCAAGTCTATTGTTGATAGTATATACATACCGTGCGCATGAGATGCTCTCACATAGTAGCCTTCTTGATACTAATGGCTGCTATAGGTCCAACAAGGAGCAACTGCAGATGACTTTCCAATGCACACCCAATAGCGACTTAAGAGTTTTCCGTGTAATGCTAAAGCGGGAAACTCGCTATATCTCGTACCCTAGGGCGTTTAAAATCGCACTCTGTATTACACAGACCCAACGACTAAAGATCATCCAGTCCACAACTCGACCAGATATCTACACTGCTTCCGCAGGCACTTCTACCGAGATGGTATCTGACAATCGGCTTTGGTACAACGTCGCACTCATATCCCAGGAAGCAGAAACCATGCTCAAAGAGAACCTAGACATAGATATCGGGGAAGAACCCTCCTGGTCCCCCGATGAAATTGTCAAGGACAATATAATTGAGCGTCTTGAGAGTGTCTCGAATAAGGTTGTTAGGATGATCGATGATGTGGGTTTCTATAATAAGTCTCCGCATTGGGCACATATCGTTGAGCAAGATCAACTCACGGGGGAGGAGGAGGGCCAGAGAGGCGCGGGGTTGGAGGAGAGTGAGAGGACCACATGGTAGGAGATCGCGGGTCTAGTTGCTCCGTTAATACGTCAAAAAAAAAAAAAATCTTCTATTTAGCACAAAAAAACAACCCAAGGCTAGATTCCTTTTAAGCAGAGGGTAGCCCACAAAAAAACCAGCGCCGATTCCAATCCAGCAAACTTGGGGTATGCGGGAAACCTGTCCACCGAGTTGCCGGCACACTAGATATGTAGTAATAAGCGCGACCAAAGCAAGCAGCACACGGCCTAATCCTTTGTATATCTACACTTCTACCCCTTTCTCCCCATGAACTTTGTGGTTCTCGGATTCGGTTTCTAAATCGGCGCCACGGCTTTGCACTCTCATGGAGAAGGAAGCGGCTGGTTTTTCCTTGTTTGAGAGGGTTTTTTTTTTTAGTATTGCGTCTCTATTTTTTGGCTTTTATTCTAGAATAGGTAAAAAATAGATATATCACTCTTTTAAAGAAGAGACTATTAGTACATGTCTAAAGAAATAATTTTTTATTTCGCTGCCTGTCTATCTAGTTATATTCATGTCAGGATCTCTAACAACCGGTCTTCAACTCCTTCGAGGATCCATTGGTGCTCCATAACCTCTAGATTCTCTGCCTCGCCCGCAAATACCTTATCTGGATCCTGGCCCGGTTGGATCAGATTCGCCGTCACTGTTGGGCTCAGCTGGCCCATTTGTTGGGCCATTTGGTTGGCCGCTATATATAGGGTTAGTGATCGAGCCTTATAGGGCAGAGCAGGAGAGACGTACCGTTATCATCGCCCAGGATGAACGTGAAGACGGATTGGAGGCCAAATAGATTGAGGAAGTACCACGACAAAGAAGACACCCATCGGACGTCGAGATCCTGAGTCGCGACGCCAGACTGCAGCATTGATTTGAAGCGTATAGTTAGTGGAAAAGGAAGTTTCACTGTAGCGGATCACCAGAAAATTAGCGTTAGCACTCCTGAAGGGCGGATTGAGGGGAACAGAGAATAACACATACTAATAATAAACCCACTAAAAAACGCATTAATCCAAGACATGATCAAAGTTTGTGGAATCATCATCGCCATATTCCCCCTCATCATCCCCATCATAGCCTCCATGCCCGCCGGATCTGTCATTGGGTTTGGCGGCGGTTTGCCTTTGTTCTCTGGTTCCTTGAGAAATGCACCAGAGTGGAAGGAGGAGAGGAGATAGGTTTTGCGGGCTTGGAACGATTGGGGAGACAGGACGGAGGCGTTGCTTCGGAGGTTGATTCCGCGGGCTAGAGAACGCCTAATGGGATATAGAAGTGAGTACGTGTGCACGGAGAATGGAGAGGGCATGGGAGGCGCACTGCTCGCGAACGGCTTTGGCATCTAGTTTCTTCGGTGTAGCTTGCATGAGCACAGTGGCATAATGGCGTAAGATACCGGTTAAGATCTTATCAGACACACCCATTAGCACTCAAAAATCCAAGCTCTTCCCAACTGGGTTCTCCTTACCATAACCACCGAGATCGGAAACAGTATCCAGTAACTTGTAAGGCTTCTCGTCAGCAAAAAAACATTTTCCCGGACCAATCTACCACATACAACAAAGCGGGATCCCGATGGATCGTCTGTGCCACAGGTTGAGCCATGGCTAGTATGAGGGAGGCGGTGGCCGGTAGGGAAGTCTATGGGGAAGCTTTCGAGCCGGGCCTTCGCATCTATATGGACCTTCGTTGGTAGTGGTGGTGGAATTGAAGATCGGCTCCTGATATTTGCTTAGTCATGCGCGACCTGAGGGACACGAAACAACAAGCAGCCTCCATATATCGAAATATCATCCCCCTGATATTCCCTGTTTTGCTCTCGCTATTCTCCCCAAAATGCCTGATCCACCCCCCCAAATAGCCGTCCATTCCCTCTCTGGTACGTTCTAATCAACTCCCTTAAATCGACAGAGCCTCTCTAATCCATCCCCACACCACAGACCTCAAAAATACCACCGATGATGCCCTCCCTGCCTATCTAAACTCTCTAAAATTCACTCAGTCCCACCGCTTAACTGACGTCCGCCTCTTCCTATCCTTTATCGCCTTCGCAACCGCAGCAGTAACCTTCATCCTGGACTACAAGTTTGGCTTTGAGTCTCAAAAGACCTTCACTACCTACGCTGTCTTTGCGTATTTCGCTATAAACACAGCCCTCACGTACTGGATCTGGGGCGTTGAGAGGGGGAAAGTATATGAGGGTACTGCGCCCAATGGGACAAAAGTATTTCCTCCCACCCTACAGATTTTGGTATCCTATCAACCCCAGCTTAATACCAACCAAACTAGCTTTCCCTGGCATCCTATACCGAAAAACACAATCCAACCTACAGCCTCCGTGTCCATACTCAAAAACCCCAGTCCCAGGATGTTTACACCTTCCACATTTCCGCCCCCTTCTCGACCTGGTTCAGCGCCGACAGTCGTGGGATGGGTGAGCTTGTTCCAGGGCCTTTGCAGAAGTGGCTGGCGAGCGAGATTCCGTTGATCGGTGAGCTGGGTGCCGATGTGGGGGCTAAGCGGGGTGCGAATGCGAAGGATTCAGGGTCGGCAACTGGAGCTACGCCTTCCCAGGGGACGAGGGCGAAGTCGAGGAAGAAGTAGGAGGCTGATGTTAGGAGTGTATGGGCTTGGGACTAGCCGCTTCCGTATTTCTTCCTTCCTAGCACTTCACCAATACACCGACCTGAGCTATTGCTCGGGCAGCTACATTTCGTGTACATGGACTCTAGACATTTTCAATTGGAACTAAATCTGGTGAACCTACAGTTCCCGGTCTAGCCCCCAAGATCGATAAAAGGGAGCAGCTGGAGAGGTCCTTGATACGGCGATAGAACATACCCGTTCCTCTATTGGGCTTAGAATTTATACGTATACACATGAGTATGGGTATTGAGACTGGCCGCGGAGATATAATGGAACTAGAAAAAAGGAGTAGAACGTCTCTCATCCCCCTCTATATATATACACTCCATAAATAACCGTGAAGCATAAAATTGGCGATTATGTATCTACCTTAGCTGCACTGCGGCTTCCCCTGGCTCTTCTAAGATGCACTACTGATTGTGTATCAGGAAATTTTGGAATGAACTCCAGTGGTCTGAATTCACATATCTGCAGCAAATCTTAGTCATGGTTTTTCACTTTAGTATCCAACACGGTGTAAGTCAGAGGGAGGGAGTCGTACATATACTTCATGCTACTCCTCAAACTCGGCTGCAGTGTCTCTGGGTGCCACCTGAAAATCCACATCACCATCGCCCAGCTCAAACTCGCGAATACCGGCCATGCGTTCCTAGTGACCTTCCCCCTGAAGTCACCGGGTACCAAACCCTTCAGGCCCCCTTGGCCAGGCCCACTAACGCTCATCTTGGCTAACCCAAGCATGACACGCGCGAAGACATAGATGACGATTTGTTGATTGACGCTACTCTGGATTCCGCGGCCAAAGACAGTGTAGCCACCGATGAGACCAGCTACGAATGTATCGTAGCTCGCTTCTTGATTTCGGTTGTGTAGAGTCCGGAGGGCGTACATGACGGATTTGTAGATAGTGGCGAAGAGGGCCAGGTTGCGGGCGTGTTGTCGAGTGGCTTTGAAGACCAGGCGGAGCTTTTCGCGGACACTGTAGGGATGGTGTTAGAGTATGTGTGGTCTTGTGGGGGTGACGGGAGTGCACGAGACGTACGAGCCTTTGCGGAAGAGAAAGACCATCCTGGAGACACGAACATAGTAAACGTATTAGCGATTGCAATTCCAAGCCTGACCGCTGCCATCCCAGACGCGCAGGGACATAATTGCAGAGGCCCTATAGTCGAACAGCCGGGTGACCTACACTAGTGCATGCGGAAACCGGATCTTGGTGCCATAGACCGCCCCATTTCGTGCGCCCTTAAGGATGGCAAGGACGCCTGCATACTTGGGGTCCAGAAGAATTCTGTTCACCGTTTCCTAAAAACCAACAAGCTAGAGTCAGCGTAATCCGTTGTACGAGCCTCTTTTGCTCCTATCACTCCAAAACATCTCGGGACATAAAAATAACTGACCGCCACAGCGTCCATCACCGCTGGCGGCCGAACAGGATCCGGACCTCGGCTAATGAGCGATCAGCGGCAGTGGGGATATCTCGACCCTCTGGCAGTTGAACAACGGGTTGAAGCTGTGGGAGGGAGAGGCGGGCACTTCGTGGGATTTTGAAGACGGAGTCTCTTTTGTTCTGGAGGAGGAGCCGAGGTCGTGGGTCGATTGGCGGTTGTCATCGGCTGCCCACGACCGGTGCAGAATTACCCTGCAACAGCATCGGAGCTCTGCATGTGATGGGAGAGGGAGGCGTTCCTTGCAGCTTCGACGTCATCCGCGTGACAATGGTTTCTGTATCTCTATGTTACTAAGTAAGAGGCGCGCTCAGCCCGATCTACTATCCAAACTATTTGCCCAGATCAGATCCAGCGGCGTTTTCTTGGAGGAGATTTCCTGCGGTTGCCGCATCCTGCCCCGTGATGCGGCTTAAAAACTTTATCGGCCACCCTATCAAGCGAACTTTCACTTTTCTCGATACACACAGGCTCTGAGCTCTTTGGCATCACAACAGCGGAAAATGCTGCGGCAAATGTAGGTGATCTTGGGGCTGCATCCTGGCCAATTACCTGACACTAGCTCTAGAAAACCGCGAAATGCGCGCTCTAAGCGCGCACTTGAGAAGAAAGAGCCAAAGCTCGTTGAGAGCGCCAAAACCTGCCTCTTCCTGCGCGGAACCGCAGCAAGTGAGGTTGTTCAGCTGGCAATGACAGACCTCGTATGAGCTCCCACGTCCCGTAGGCCTAGACCAGTCTAACCAATGCCTAACGCGTGCAAACAGCATTCTCTTAAAAAGCCAAACGTCATAAAGTTCACCAAAAAGAACGCTATTCACCCCTTCGAGGATGCTACCTCGCTTGAATTTTTCTCCCAAAAGAACGACACCGCTCTCATGGTCTTTGGTTCTCACTCTAAGAAGCGCCCGCATAACCTAACCTTTATACGCATGTTCGACCATCGTGTGCTCGACATGATTGAGCTCTTTCTTGACCCAGCGTCCTTCCGCACGCTGGCACAATTCAAGAACAAGAAGTGTGCTGTTGGTCAGAAGCCTCTGCTCCTGTTTGCCGGAAGTGTGTTCGATGGTGACACCACGAGCGGAGGGCCTTATGCGTTGCTGAAAAGCTTCTTTGTGGACTTCTTCCGGGGTGGCCCGGATGTTGACGTGGATGTAGAAGGTCTACAGTACATGGTGAGCATCGCAGTAGGCGAGCCAAGTGACGAAGAGCCGCAACCGAAGGCGCATCTAAGGGTCTATTCGATCAAGACACATAGAAGCGGACAGAAGTTGCCAAGAGTGGAGATTGACGAGATGGGGCCGAGAATGGATTTCAGAATTGGTAGAGTGAAGGAGGCTGAAGAAGGTTTAATGAAGGAGGCCCTAAAGAAAGCGAAGCAGTTGGAGGTAAATACCTCTTACCCTACCGCTAAAGATGTAAGGAGTGATGCTAATATCTCTCGTTCTGTAGCCGAAGACGAAGAAGAACGTCGAAACGGATATTGTGGGTGACAAGATAGGCCGGATTCATGTCGGGAAACAAGACCTTGGGAAGCTACAAACTAGAAAGATGAAGGGTCTCAAGAGAGGTCGAGAAACTGAGGCAGCGGATGAGGACATCACAATGGTAGACGAGTATAGTGGCGGTGAGCAGAAGCGCCCGAAAAGCTCCCCATAGGCCCTCTAATTACCGTGTCGATACGTCCTCTTTTTTTTTTTTTGGCACAAGTTGGAGTTTTAGGAATGGGAATATGGAAAACCTGGCGAAAAAAAATGTCCTTTAGTTTCATAAACGTAGAAAATACTCCCTGTTGTTGGGAATTAGGCCAATAACATAAGATTCTTCACATTTCGGTAGCGGGCTACAGGCGACTACGCGGCGCTATCTATAATAGTGTTATGCTTGATGCCTCCTTTCTATACGGTCGTAGATGGGGGTTGTGTGGTGGCTCGATTCTGGACAATCCTCTGCGTACAGAGGGTCAGCCACGCCTCCCTTTCAGTGGAATTAGATCTTACGAGCAAGTTTCGCAGCAGAACAACAATCGTGACTTTCCCAATAGCTGGTACGTATATTGATGCCTTTCCCTTAACCTCCGGTCCAAAATTCTATCGGCGCGATTGGGATCAGTAAGAATTCAGCCTACTTAACCAAGAATTCGAACATCGGGGGATTAAAGCACACCTTCTCGCTTGAGAAATTTATACAAACCGCTCCATCTCTTAATAGCTTCGTGGGAACCTTAAACTTGTCCCCTGGCACTCCACTAATTACCACATCGCTTATCGGCGCCACATCGTCTAATTTCAATCCCGGTTTTTCAACGACTTCGTGACAGCGTTTGCGGATTCCCTCGCCACGGGTGAACTGCTGTATCCCACTAATGTCAACAGAGTAGACACAGGCCCCATCGTTGGCGAGGAGGGCGGCTAGGGGCCGGCCGACGACTTCAGATCGGTTGATGACGGTCAGAGTGCGGCCAAAGAGTCGGTTACCATAGGGGAGGATTGGGTTATAAATATGGAGGTGTTCTAGGATTTTGATTATGGCGAGAGGGGTACAGGGCTGCGGAACAGAGGGGTTAGCGGATGGCAGATGGGGAAAAGCTCTACCTACCAAAATGCTCTTTTGCAGTTTCTGCTCATCGAGGAAGCGAACGTTTTGGTACATGTTGAATATATACGTATGGCTCAAGCCCTCGACATCTTTGCCCACATCGGTAATTTGCTGGAGATACTGGTCTTGTCTGTTGCCGAAAATTGGATAGTACACAATAATGCCATCAACAGCGTTGTCTTGATTTGCGGTTATTATATGGTCCTCTAGCTCCTCACGACCGACCTCCCGGAGTTCAAAAACAAAGCCACTACGGGGAGAGAATAAACTCTAAGCAACAATCAATGGGGATGTGACGAACAAGGGAGTGGAGGACTGCAGGCACGAAGAGGCTCACTTTTCTTCGCAGGTTTTGGCCGTCCAATCGGCGTACATCCGCGCTGCTGGATCACCATTCGCCAGGAATCCGACGAGCAAGGGCCGTTTGGAGAGTTTTGCAAGGCCATCGCGGACTTCCTCGAGGATTTTTTTGGCGATTGTGCCGGCCAGGACGACCTTACAGGATGGCGGAGCCTCATCGGCCTTCGTAGCCATTTTATCCAGGGCGAGATATTCGGGTGGAGAGCAATCACTTCCTCGGGCAGAGCGGGGCGAGGAAAAACCACGGAGGGGCGATTTCCCGCGGGAGGCTCTGCGGATTAACTGGCTCGGAAGGGAAACTTTTGACGTCACGCCCTCAATAAGAAATTGTTTGCCGCGAAAACTGCCCGGTCGAAAGCAGAAAAGATGTCCGACGCGCAACGCTTCCTATTGGCGATCGACGGAAACCAGCAGGAAGCGGCGGGTATAGCTGAGGAGAGCGCCAGGCGTGAGCGTCTAATGACAATGCGCGGCCGAGGTGGAGTCGCTAATTGACGTCCAGGCATCGAAAGCAAGGACCTCAAACTCGTGGAGCTTGTCCAGTCGCTGGGCGAATATCTGACTGACGACGATACCACCGTGCGTGCCAAAGGTAGCGTTCGCCATCCGGTATTGAAGCTGGACTGGAAGCTGAATCCTCGCAGCCATTGCGTATCTTACCGCTGTACTCGTGGCACTCTCGCCGAAGTCGCTCACAAGGCAGCAGGGTGCGTTCACCGAACCCCACGGCCTCTAGCTCGTGAATCCTGATCAGATTTAGTCACGGTAATACGGCAGTTTCTTTGTGACCGGATTGAAGATGGGTCGGGGCTCAAGGAAACTGCACAAGGTCTCGCTGCGCTGCAGCGGATGAGCAGGTTTTCGAGCGAGGACGCTATCCAGGTTGCAACGACGTAGGCTCCTTATGCTAAGCTTGGTGCATGCAGTTGTTGATTTAGGGTGTCTAGGCTCTTCACGAAAGCGCAGGACCTCCAACGGCATCCGCAGGGGACAAGGTTTGTAGTAATAATGCTGCTAGATGCATTATTATCCGGGCAAAGAAACGGTTGGCCTCTCCACAACGTCCTACCCTCTATCTCTACCTGGGACTAATGTGAGCAGCCCTCAAGAGCATAGGAGGCGATTTTGTCATTGGCATTACCGACCTAGTTAGTGGCGAGAAAGACCCTAGGAATTTAATGATTGTTTTCTCTATGCTGAGGGTAGTCATTGTGGAATGGGATATCGTGAAGTACACTGAGGTAGTGGTGGCAAATGTTGCAAGGTTTTGATTGTCAGACTGACGAACTCCTAGACTTTATTCGACGCGGTATACTGCTATTTTCCAATCACATTTAGGCCTCCGCCAGGAGACCCCTTCGGGGTTACTGCGCAAGATCTCAAGTCGCGTTTGAGGGACTGTATCTCCGCCTCGCACTACTTCGCTGGCCACGCATTTCCTGCACTAATAGACAAGCTTGATTCGACATCTCCGAGCGTCAAGGTCGGGATGATCCCCACCCTTGATGATGTGCATGGCTGATAAAGATCAGAAAGATGTTCTTCAAACCATTACAGCATGCGCAACCAACTATAGCCTGACCACAATATCTACCCACTCAACACAGCTTTGGGACTCGCTAAAGTTTGAAGTTTTTAATGCCCAGGAAGAAGATCTGGCTGCAGAAGCCCTTGTTGCCATACGGGCAATAGCTGTGAAGCTATCTTCTGGATTAATATCGACGACCCCTCAATCGCCCTTGGCTAGATTTCTGGGGCCAATAACAACCGAATGCAACGAGCGTTTGCGCGAGCCTCAGCAAAAACAGGCAAGGCCTGCCGGACAGGTACTTGGGTCGTTGGCTACTGCTTCTTCTATAGCGTTCGATTCTGCAATCAAGGCCACGGTGGCACCACTGCTAACTATCTACCGGGATACGGACGGTATTGGAAAGCAAAGGGCACTTCTAGAAGTCTTGGGGCAGTTATTTCAGTCTGCATTAACAGTTTATGGATTGTGGGGCTCGGTAGAGGCTTACCCTGGAGTAGAGAACGCATTAGACGGATTTAAAGATGGGCTGTTTGAGATATTTTGTGGGGCACTTATGGGCACATCCAAAGAGGAAGTGTCCTTTCGGATCGTTGCCCTTAGAGGCCTACTCCGGCTAGCAAAGCTGAGGGGTTTTCTCGCAGAGCACGAGATAGGAATGGTCGTCCAGCATCTCGATGAGATTATTTTAGAAGAAGATTTGGACGGAAAAGTTGACTTGAGAGAGGAAGCAGTTCAGGCTCTTCTTGAAATTTCGAAAATCAAGTCTAATCTTATCATGGATATCACCCTCCCCGCATTTATGGCGAAGCTGCCAGACTCAGATACAAAGTGCGCCACCAACTACATTGGTACCTTGGAAGGGCTCGCAAAGCTGGGTGTTGAAAGGGAAATATTCGAAGTACTTATGCGGAGGTTGTTGAACAAGCTCGACATTGTGCTTCAGAACAATTCGTCCCCAGCATATCCGAAAGCGATCCTCTCAACGCTAAACTACATCCTTAGCCTTCGGCCACTGGGAGATGATCCAAACCTACAAGTATATTATGACCGCTTGGTCTCTGGCCTGATACGGAAGGCTGTACTCCCCTTACAAGGGATTGGAAACACTACTGCTCTGAACGATGAGGAAGTTCTAGAAGTTATTGGGCGTCTTGCAAACTTAATTGTTCGTTCTCTCGATGCTAGTCAACAGGGATCGATGGTTTCAGAGGTCTTTAATATTTACAGCTCCCGGGAGGGTGAACAATTATCTCCTCTCGCAAGAGATACTTCCCCTGAGCGAAGGCGGACTGTGATACTGTCTTCTTACCTATTGGCAGGCATTCGTCGAGAGGTATACTAAACCTAGGTTCGAGTCTTCATACCGCGCTAATTACCCATAGATCCCTCTGCCTTGGAGCGAGTCTCCTTTAATCGAAAATCTCATGGACGCCGCATTACATGAAAGTACTACCCTGTCACGGCATGCAATCCTCAGAACGATCTCCCTACTCGTAAACAAGTGGCCATCTTACGATAAACCTAGCCCTACAGATGTGTTCACACGGCTCATCAGCTCCGAGAGTTCATCGGAAGACTTCGTAAATAGTGGCCTCCGCATTATCTTTTGGCTCAATAAAGCCCTACTCCTCCGCTCATCACCTCTATCGACCGATTACACGTCGTTCCTTCTAGACTACCTTAGAGACGCCAAACATGGCCGACAGACCGCGCGTGCTTTCTCGATTCTGCTCGCTGATGACGAACTCCTCTCCAAGCCGAATTATGCCACCATCCGTCTGTTGCACAAGCAGCGCCTCTTCACTTATTGCCTTCCTAAAATCGCAGAGGGGTTTCAAGCGGCAAACGCGGTAATAAAACCGAACTATCTTATCGCATTATCGAGCATGCTTCGTCATGTCTCCTCTGCGGTAATCATGCCCAGCCTTGATACTCTCCTCCCGCTCTTGCTACAGTCACTCAACCTTGAGGACCCAGATGTCAAGGCCGCCACTATCGACACACTGAGTGTAACTGTGACCGAGAGTCCCCACGCGATATCATTACATATTTCAAGCGTGACTTCACGACTGTTAAGTGCGGCGAACCCTAACGCTGGCGGTAATCCACCGGTAATAAACCAGATTCTTCTCCATGCATACATACAAGCAAGTGGGAAGCTAACCTACATTCCAGCGCGTACGCCAATCTGCTCTTCGCTGTCTCCGCCTATTACCCGGTGCGGTCAAAAACGAAACTCTAATCCCCTTCAAGCAACAGGTAGTAAGAAATCTAACTAGTACTCTTGATGATCCAAAACGGCATGTGAGAAAGGAGGCGGTAGATTGTCGTGCAAGATGGCTGAGGATGGATGAGCCAGACGAGGACTGATTGTCTAAGTCTAATGCAAGTGCCAGCGTCCGCGATAGGCCTCTATATGTGCAGATGTGGGTGTCGGTGTAGAAGTCTACGATCCAGCAGTCCATAGACTCTGTAGGAAATACAAAGTCGGTTCTGTGGAGAAGTTGATGCGAAATGGTGGCTAGCCTCCGCCCAAACGCATGGAATCAGGCACAAGCTAGGAGTTGTGAGGTCAAGCCCCAACAAGTCAATGAATAGGACGGTAGTCCCCCCTCTTCGTAGAACGTGGTGGGAGTGGAAGATCAAAGCCGTTGGCTATTTACACTACTACCACCCTTCCTGTCCACCATTCTGCTGTCGTCGTGGTTTTGTTGAGGGATGGGCTGGGGGTTGCAGGTTGGCGGTATGCTTGGGGAGGGATTCCCGTTGGCGGCAGCTGCAGGGACAGGGCGATGCCTATTGGCGGTTCGTAGTGCTGAAGCATCTCTTCACATTCCCTGTGGGCGCGGCCGTGCCAGCGATCAGAGCCACTGCCCGACGGCCCAGCTGCAGAAGGGCGAGCAGGACCAATAGGGTAGAATACCTAGTGACGGCCACCCGAGCAGGAGAGCCGCTGCGCTGCTCTGTGACTGCTGCTGTCAGACCTGCAGCTGTTACTTTTTCGCGTTCTCAAGGGAACGGGCGGCACGTGCATAGCCCTAGTAAACGAAACTGGCAATTTGCAATTTGCCGACCGATAAACAACAGGCGAATTTCCCCTTATCCCTCCACCATCTCGTCCCCCACCAGGCTCCTTTGCCAAATCCTCGTGCTCCTGCTCTCAGTATCTCGTAATTCTGCTCTGAACTCGTAATCTCGCACGTCTGCAACCATGAGGGGCGAGGTATGTGGTCTGCCTGCGTGTGCTGCTGCTTTTTAGACGCGTGCTACCGTCTCGCACAACTAAATCATCGTCCATGCCGCGTCCAATTCGACGGAGAGCTCTGTATGCTAACAAGCAGCGTCCACGGGGACGCGTATTTTACAGGTTTGCCACATCCATATTGGCCAGGCTGGAACACAGCTCGGAAATAGTGCTTGGGAGCTGTAAGTGATTGCTTTTCGTAAACTGTTCGACCCTTTTCCTATGGGTTATTCTGCTGTTCATGTTGCTCAAATGCCCTCAAGATACCTTCTCGAGCACGGCCTCAAACCCGATGGTCGCGTTGACCCAGATGCAAAGGATATTGGCGAACCCGGATCTTTTGAGACTTTTTTCACGGAGACTGGCAATGGCAAATACGTCCCACGCTCCATCTTCGTCGATTTGGACCCGTCTGTTAGTCTAACTTCCACGCGTCGATGGTCGCTGGGCTTTGCTGACCGTGGCCGCAGCCAATCGATGAGATACGCACCGGTCCTTACCGACAGCTCTTTCACCCGGAGATGTTGATTAGCGGAAAAGAGGATGCTGCTAATAACTGTAGGTTGAATGCTTACTGGGGGGTGGCAAATGTTAATGTACCTCCTAGATGCGCGTGGCCACTACACTATTGGCAAGGAAATGGTTGAGAGCGTTATTGACCGAATCCGCCGAGTTGCTGGTACCATTGTCACGACCAAATCTCCCATTCGTGCGTTGCTTACTCGATCCTAGATAATTGCACATCACTCCAAGGGTTCCTGATCTTCCACTCCTTTGGAGGTGGTACTGGGTCCGGTTTTGGTGCCCTCCTCTTGGAGCGTCTCTCTACCGACTATGGGAAGAAATCCAAGCTCGAGTTTGCTGTTTACCCAGCCCCTCGCGTTTCCACAGCCGTTGTCGAGCCTTACAATGCTGTCCTCTCAACCCACAGTACAATCGAAAACTCTGACTGTACCTTTTTGGTCGATAATGAGGCGGTCTATGATATTTGCCGTCGTAATTTGGATATTCCTCGTCCTAGTTATGAACACCTCAACCGCTTGATTGCGCAGGTCGTCAGCTCTATTACTTCGAGTCTCCGGTTTGATGGTGCACTTAACGTTGATTTGAACGAATTCCAGACGAATTTGGTCCCATATCCTCGCATTCACTATCCACTTATCAGCTATGCTCCCGTGATCTCAAACTCCAAGAGCTCCCATGAAAGCTTCAAGGTCAATGATTTGACCTTTCAATGTAAGCCATCCCGCGCACTATATCCTAGAGATATTTATTGCGCCAGTCTAATTTTTAATAGGCTTCGAGCCTAACAATCAGATGGTGGTCTGCGACCCCCGAAACGGCAAATACATGGCCGTAGCACTCCTATACCGCGGGGATGTCGTTCCCCGTGATTGCACCGCTGCTGTTGCATCCCTTAAAGCCAAGACCTCCTTTAATCTTGTCGAATGGTGTCCTACTGGCTTCAAGCTCGGTATTAATTACCAGAAGCCCGTTCGTGTGCCTGGTGGCGAGCTAGCACCTGTCGACCGTTCTGTTAGCATGCTATCGAACACCACAGCAATTGCTGAGGCCTGGAGCCGTCTCGATCACAAGTTTGACCTCATGTACTCCAAACGAGCCTTCGTCCATTGGTATGTTGGTGAGGGTATGGAGGAGGGAGAATTCAGCGAGGCACGAGAGGATCTTGCGGCCTTGGAGAAAGACTATGAAGAAGTTGCTAGCGACAGTTTGGATCCTGAAGCGGGTGAGGGAGAGTACTAGACCGTCTCCACTGTAGATGGGCGTATAAGTTTTACCGCAATCCGAACTTTTCCTTGTCCTCCCCTTTTTTGTCGCAGCTTTCGGATATCTTGCGATTCGTCGTTCTCTGAGTTCTACTCTCCTCAAAATTTGACCTACTTCTCCTTTGGGAACCCCTGAAAATTTGACTCGCGGGTGGGGCGAATGTCCTGTAACGTTCATGGCTAATGAAAGAACGAATAAATTGAATTACATACCCCCTTACATTGCTTCCAAGCTCTCTTTGGCATGGTTTAAACTAGGTAGTGATCCTAGGACTGGGGAAAAGGAATCTTATTTACATTGAATGGTTTTTTACTGTACGCTATTTACGAGTAACCCGAACACCCACCCAATTTCTCAACCAGCGCCATGTACGCGCCTTCAACCCTCTCATACGCACCACCCCTCACTCCAAGTTCGACCCACCTTTCCAACGCGCCCCCGAAAACTTCGCACCACGGCCTGAGGTTCTCTCCCTCCTGTCCTGGTTTTCGCTGGCTATTTTGCGCAAATGAACTACCCTCGCTTTCCACATCGGCCCCCATCATCAGCTCATCCAGGAAATTGTCTTTGATGAAGTTTGCGATTTTGCCCCGTACGCCGTCACGGCTGTCATCATTCTCACGGCCGATTACCGAAGAAGCAAATGTGGTTTGTAAGAGATGCATCCCGTTGTGCTTTAAGAATACGGTTCGTTGGCCTGGTGCGCGCGCGGTGGCGCTGAGAGCATAGAGAATGCGCTCTTGGACCTTCGGGTGCGGTGTGTTGGGTGCTAGGGCGGAGAGAAGGTTGGTGACTAGTGGAGCATTCTTGCTTGTGAGGGCAAGGGATAGGGCGGTAGGGTTGTTTTGGAAGGAGCTTCCTAGGACGAGGGATGCGGCTGCGCGAATGGTGGGGTTGATAGGGGGAAGGATAAGGGAGAGGAGGTTTGTGAGGGCTGTGGGATTGCGGGCGATTTCCTGGCCATAGTAGAGGTCGTGGGAGAGGTCTTCGAGTGTTTCGAGGGCGTAGAGGAGGGTTGGAGGGAGGGCAGACGGGTTTTTGTCGTGATCGGTGGCGGTTAGGATTTCGATGCTGGAGGTGAAGAGCTCACGTTCGGTCCTATCCTTTGGTATGGGAATCTTGCCAGCCGCAGAGTATGGCGGAGGCGCCCCAGGACCGTTTCCCGTCAACAACGGTGCCTGTTGCCCCAAACCCGGGACCTTAAGTTCCCCATCACTATCATCACTTCCCACCGCAACCGCTAGCTCCGCTTCATTTACGGGGAGACCTTCGTTTATCTTTGCCTCTTTCTGGCCGGTGGCCCAGTTTAAACGGATGTGGAGGCCCGGGGGTAGAGATTGGTCGTCGCGGACAATCTGGAAGTCGTGGGTGGGTTGGAATATGCGAGGGTAGCAGTCCAGGGGATCAGTGGTGTGGCAGATTAGGGGGGAGGAGGCGGGAGGGGAGGGTGAAGAGGGCGCAGATGCAGAGGTGATCTTTGGGGTAAGGAGGAGGAGGAATGAGAGGGGGAAGGACAGGAGGAGGAGCATTGTGAGGATCGTTAAGGCCGAGAAGATATATAGGAAATAGGCCGTCTATCGTAAAATGGAAACCGGAAATGTATCTCGGAAAACAGGCATCACGGTTTATGTACAAGGGCGAAGAGGTTTCGTGTCATTATCAAAACCGCCAACTGTTAACTTCATCCCCACATTGCTGACTCAGCAGAGCCGCATTCCTCAGCCTCATCGGTAGCTTAGTCAGCTCGTTCACTTGTTCCGAACTCCCTCCAACAACGAATCGTCCACGATTCGATCCCCGCCGCAATTGCACGTCCAACACAATGTTAAGCCTAAGACGAGGCTTCCCACCCTCCGCCTCTCGATCCAAGCCTATCCTTCAGACGGCCCGCCGACGATTCGCAAGCACCGAGGCCGCCCACCACCCCTCTGTTCCAAAGAACGAGAGCATCGGCGTCCGTCCCTCCCCCTAATCTCAACCCGACAGTACTAAATTCCATCCATACTACAGAAACCCTTCTACATTTCCCTGACCCTCTTGCCCCTCACCTTCCTCGTCTACAATCTCTCAATCGACCAAGAAAACCCCGTCACCAAATTAATCCGCAAATACAGCGACTACCGCGATCGCTGGACGGAACGCAATGCATTGCATACCCGCATGACTGAACAAGCGGCTTTTGACCGGAATCTTTTTCAGAGTTCGCCTGGAGGAAAGGTGGTAGAATTGCGGTTCCCGGAGTGAGTTTTATATACCATTGCGTGGCGCTATATCCACATATATATACATATATATACACGTTTGCTGGGGTCTTCCTTTTCCAGGTTGCGGTATTGGTTTGGCTAACGGATAAATGCCTTTTACATCGCAGGATTTTCAACACTGGCGCACCATGGAACGTTTCTGCGGGGCACCAGGCTAATTTGGGCGAACTTGTTGCACATTATGAGAAGCAGAATAGAGACGAGGAGGCTAGGAAAGTAGCGGCCTTAGAATCCAAGGAAGGGGCCGCTGGGGAAGGGAAAACATAGTTTTGATATATTATTATTGTCAGGGGAGGGGAAGTTCTGTACCATTGCTTATCGCCAACGTGGTTTGCCATAGGGAACTCTGTAGTTGTCATTATTTTGTATATACTGCCGAATACATAAATGGATTTTTTTTTATGCGCAAGGAAAAACCGGCGCTACCTGTCAAGATAAGAAATAGGGCTAAGAGCACCCGCTACTGTTTCCCTCCCTTGGTTTTCCAGGCCGTTGTCCTCGCTGTCCTCCTCGTCCTCTCCCTCCCCCCCTTCTTCTTGCCCGAACCCCCA
The DNA here is from genome assembly GCA_021527465.2 of Geoglossum glabrum. Taxonomy (NCBI): domain Eukaryota; kingdom Fungi; phylum Ascomycota; class Geoglossomycetes; order Geoglossales; family Geoglossaceae; genus Geoglossum; species Geoglossum glabrum. Next base: position 43,997 of record JAJDFE020000039.1, on the reverse strand, counting down.
GAAGTTTTCATTCCCGTAGGCTTAGCCCCCGCTTTCGCTCGGTATCCTTCAAAGACTACCATTTCCGGTGTCCTCATCACTACCTTGGCACCTCTCCCCCGCTCCTTCGCAGCGTCACGGGCAGAAGCCCTAAGCTTTGCAGCACCAGCGCGACCAAGGAGCTTGGAGGCGCGGCCGTGGAGAGACTGGGTCTGGGGTTTGGGCTTAGGAGTATAGACATGATTGCTGCGTCCATTTGGGTTGGTGGAGGCGAATAGCGGTTTGGTGGGCTTATTTGCCGAGGCCGTCTTGTTAATTTGCTTGGCCCGAGTAACACGCAGTTTACGAGGCAGCATAGGGGGGAATTTCTTGTCGTTGCACAGGAGTGCCGCTTCGACAGCGTTGGGATCCTGACCAGTGTGAGTTTCCGCCCGTGGATTAGATGCTTAGAGAGTAATACCGTAAACTGCACATACGCAAACCCTTTCCCAACCCTAGTTTTCGGGTCCCGCACTACTCTTACACTCTCCACGGTCCCAACTTTTCCAAACTCACGCCACAACCCTTCCTCCATGTCTCCTGGAGGTTTATTCTTTTTCTTCTTGCCGTCGTCCCCTGCGTTTATCAAGCTCTCGTCATCTACGAAACCAAGGTTACCAACGAACACACATCGCCGATGATCCGTCTTGGCTGGACGGTCTAATCCGTCCACTCTAAGGTGGCGGTCGAGCACAACAGTTCCGTTGAGTTGTTTAGCAGCCTCTCTAGCGGCGAGCGGGGTAGAGTAGACGGCATACGCATTTGTGCTTTTAGTTGTTGCACCCATAAGCTCCTTCTTAACGAAGGCAGCCTTTTTGGGAATAGCGGATGTTGAGAAGGCAGTGGAACGGAACCGGAGAGATTCGACCTTGTGAGTTGTTAGGGGATCCGAGGGTAGGGAGGAGAGGAAAGACGAGAGATGGGCAAGTAGAGCCTTCTTGTCAGATTTCGAGGTGATTGCGAGGGTAGAAACATTTCCGAGAAACACGGTGCGGGAGGACTTTTCGAAGCTGCTCTCATCTTCCGCCGCAGCGAGTGTCTCGTGCCGGGGGATGCTGTGGGCAGATGCAGATGCAGTGTCCTCCAGGTCTTCGTCGTCGCCGCCCGAGGGGTCCTCCGTACTGTCCCCGTCGCTGGGCGTTTCGCTCTGCCCGTCATCCGCGTCTTTCGCTGCGGCCCTCCGGCGTTTGCTGATCCCTTGGTCATCTCGAGCCTTCTCACCCTCTGCCAACCGCTGCATGTAAAGGCCCTCCAAGTCCTCCTGCCCGTCTCTTCGTTTTCGCTTCCGCTTCCGATTCTCCCCTCCGGTCGGCGGGTGGTGGTGTTGTTGTTGAACAGTGCTAGAATCTGCACCAGGGGCAGAGCTAGTTTCGCTGGCGTCGTCATCGAGACCCGAATCCTCCAGGGCGCTTTCCGGGGCTTGTGCTGCCTCGCGGTAGCGGCTCTTGGAGGGTGTTTTCACCGGACCCAGCTGTAGACACACCGAGACACCGTATTCATTAGTGCAGCCCGCCAAACGCGTTGTAGATGTCAAGCCACGCAGCAAGGGGAGCTCACGCTGGACGCAAACAAGTCGGCCAGGGCCGGGTCAACGCTGCTCTGGTGGGCAACGAGCGAGAGCGACAGCGACCGTGGAGCAGCAGCCAATGGCTTTGATCGGGCCATGCCTGGCTGATTGCCACTGCTGACTGACTGACTGACTCTGTGTCTGTCTGTCTGCCACTGCTATCTGTCTTGTCTGTCTTGTCTGGCCGTCTGTCTATCTGTCTGTCTGTCTGTTCTGTCTGCTGTTGCTGTTGCTGTTGCTGTTGCTGTTGCTGTTGCTGTTGCTGCTGCTGCCGCCGTTGCTGCTGCTGTTGTCTTCTGCCACTCAGTCGTGGCAGAGCCGCCCCGAAAAAGTCTGACGCAGCGTTTATCTCGTCAGGCTTATCGCCCCTTCGCCCCCTTCGCTTTGCTGGTGCCGTGCATTGCACACTCCCTTATGCGCGTGCACATCATTTGTGCACCGCCGACTGGTGTTTCTTGGTCTCGCTCTCGCGTCGTCGTTTTGCAGACCAGCGGACCGTCTGAGACTCTGCCAGACTTCTCGCCCTCACTGCGAGCATCACAACCCCCAGCGAAGCCCTCCAAAGGGTCGTCCTGCTCCCTGTGCAGGCTGTTCTCACCGCCTGCATCCCTCTCCGACTTCGCCCTCCCTCTCTTCTGTCTGCCAAACTAAACAACTCGCTTCTCTCTTCTCCCCACAATCCCTCTTCCGTTGCGCGAGCCCGCCCTTCCTCCTCCCATCTGCTGCCCCCTTCGTCACCCACCACAAATCTGGAGATCCTCCCTGTGGCGCGCCTTGCCTCCTGGGTCCGCATTGAGGTCAGTATTGGTTGAGCGCAGCATGACTGCACCCTCGAGACGGGCCAGGACAAGATCGAAGCAGACGAGTGTCGGCTCGCCTGGTGAGTTCTGCCAGAGATTCCTTCAGAGGCATCGCACTCGAAGCCGCCGACCGCTGAGAGTCTCAGTGCGTCGGGGCTGTCTATATGGGCTCGAGACACTTCAAGGCTAGAACGCCTACTCTGGCCTGCTCTCGCTCTTGGTCTTGCCAGACCTCGCTCCTGCTGGCGCCCCCATCCCCTCTCCGCATCATCACGGAGCATTCAACCCACTCAACTCTACATGTGAACCGCAGCAATCTGGCTCTTGCTGACTCTATCTGGTGCTCCGGTGCACTTAGAAATGACTAGCCAAACCCCTTCCGCGCGCTTCACAGTTACACGCTCGACATCACCCTTCTCTGCCTCGATTTCAGGTCCCGATCATAGCCGCCGATCACTACCATCCCAGCCAGCGTATGCAAGCTCGAAGACTCCTAGTCCTTTGGCAAAGGAATCTTTGAGAGTCCTCGGAGCCGCCACCCGCAAGTCGCTCGAAAGTCTTCCGGCGGCCGAATTCAACACAGACAATTACGACGAACGAACGGATTCCGACACAATTCAAGTCGCATACCATCGTTCAAACCACGTCATGGCAAAGGCACACATTGCCGAGCTTAATGGCCCTGTAACACTAACATCAAAGCCAAACGTCAATGGCGAGACCCCACTGACCAGAGACCTTACTCCTCCCCTAGCGAATGAGAGTAGCCATGTAGACCCGATAAGAAATGGGGAAGGGATAATAGACGACGGTTCAAGCAGCCTCAGCGAGATCGAAGACGGGGTGGATGAAGACGGTCGTCAACATCACAGTGGAACTCTTAGCGAAGAAGTCGCAGAGAATGACTCTGAAGCAGAGACAGAGCGACTAGAAAACTCGCCACAGAGAATTCGGAAGAGGAGAAATGTCGTACTGAGCTCTAGGGAAAGTATAAGAAGCGTTGAGAGGAGCCCCAGCAAGCTCGCGATCGAGACGGTATTCGAAAATCTTGATAGCGACAAAGTTGACGGCGTCCCAAAAGATTACGATGTCCCAATGGGAGGAACTGATGAACGAGAAGCTCTGGAGCGGGGTGCGAACGGTACAGAGAAGACCGAAGAGGACAACTCCTCAACGACGGGCACAAACAAGAGCAGCGGCCCAGACCTAGACCCAGACCCGACTACAGCCTCCACCTCCTTAGATTCTGCAGGTGAGGGGACAAAACCCGCCTCCCCCCCGGACATTGTAGGGAAGAAGCGAAAGAGGACCAGCCCACGAAATCGTAGCGGCAGCAATGAACTCGAGGGAGACGAACCTGCCCGAAAGCGAACAGGCTCGATAAGGGGCGATGCCACTGGAAACCGAGCTGATAAACAGGAGGATCGTGAGAACGAGGACTCTGATGTGGTCAGGTACAATAGCACGAGTAGAAAAACGAACGTGATCAATGGCGACGACGTCAAGCCCGACCCAGAGCTGAATGAGAGAGGAACAACCGAAAGGGATGATGAACCAAGCTCTACGGCTAAATCAACAAGGAGCAAGAAAGGCAAAAGAAAGGAAAAAAAGTCGAAGACAATGATCCAGAGCCGCCCAGAGCTAGATCAAGCAGATTCTGCCGATGTAGCAGATATTGACGAAGCGAACGGAGAAGAGCCCGGTAGCAGAAACGCCGAAGAGACAGCCAATGGTCAGGAAGAGCACGAGGGTGAAGTCGATGAAGCAGAGGCAGCATTGAAAAATGAGGAAGAAGGTACGGTACTCCATCTCTCAAGCAGCTTTGTACGGGAAACACAACACAATGGATTTCAATTCCTTGGTTTACACTAACTGACTTGAATTTGTGTACAGTTGAGAAAAAGAGAACGGCAATGGACTCTCTCGGCGTTATTGAAAGGCATTTTGCCACCTTCAGAGATAGGTATGCTAATTCTGCCAATCCGTACTTGTGCTCTATGTTCCATGGGCATCAAGTGATTAACTTTCTATTCTCAAAGACTCTACGAGGAGCGCCTTGCCCAGCTAGATCATGAACTGTCTCTCCTATCCAGCGCCAATCCTACGCACCCCGAATACTTGGCCATGATGCAGTGCATAGACGCACGCCGAGACGAAAAGATAGCCCACGAAAACAAGCTTTTGACATACAAGATACAGACACTCGGGATCACGACTGTTGCAGAGAGAAGCCAGATACACAGCCAATACTTCCAGGATGTGAGAACGATAAGAGAAAACTACCTGGATAGCCTGGGAGAGCAATGGTACAAGATACAGCGGGACCGAAGAGGCTGGGAAGCGGGTGTTCCGGGTAAGTGTGTTTCTGTCCTTGTGCACACAGTGACGATCTCGATGGCCGTGATGAGATTGTGTACCTGCATGGGAGTTTGGCGGGTTTAAGCGACAGCAAGGGCTTCACCAAACAGCGTGGGCTTGGCTGGGCGACGACAGAGCCAACCCATCGCCATCACCACGTCGCTCTTCTTCCGGCGGCCAGACTGCAGTTCCGCTGAACTCGGCGCTGACTCTGTTTTAGACTACGTGCACAAGTTCCCCATCCGCCGCTCGCAGCAGGTTGCCCACCAGACCGCCTACAATACAGAGGTGTCGATCCTCGCCGGAATCGCCAAACATGTTGGATTCCCAGCCGCGCCGGATGTCGCTGGAGCGCGACCTTCGGAAATCGAGGACGACTTTCAAATCATGGGAGTGGGTTTTATCCCGCCGCAGCAACCTATTCTACCTTACTAATCTAGACCCCGTTAGATCAAACCACAGCTCCCTCCTGGAAACGTGCATCAGCACTCCAACGGCAGTACCTCACGTACAGCTTCCGGCTTCTCTCCAACCTCTCTCCATAGGCCGAAAGCCGCGGCAGCCGAAGAGCAATTCCTCCAGCAGAATCCTTGGGCCAACCCTCAACACCCCGACCACCTGAAACATTACCATCAGTCACAACGCCAGGCCGGTCTCCCTTTAACCCAGCAACAGTCTCTGCATACACAACAGCGCACCGGAAGTCCCTTCCCTAGCCTCGCGGTTCAAAAACGAAGAGATATCGTTGATATTTCGCAGAACAAGCCATGAAATTCAGTTCCTTTGCGTGGCTCGAATATGGCCACCGTAGATTTCTCCTAGTCTGTTTGTACGGCATATCTTTGGTTTATGAGGGTGCCTGCGCGACGCCATAATGCAGTCTTTGCTCCGATGAAATGTTTTGATGCATTCATGATACCGACTTTTTCACAAGGAAGCGTGCACTAGGGAACTCATATTCGACTACCTGCCTAAATAGCGATACTACCACATATCCAAAGATTTCCCCCTTTTTTTTTTCCTCCCTTTTCTCCCTCCCGAATCTCAAGGCTTTCCCCCTCCCGCAGGAACGTTAGTTACCGAGACGTTGGAGGGGCAAGTGTCGCCGGCATTTCCAGTCGCGTTGGTGTCTTGTTTGATGAACATCCAGGCGTTTCGTACATGGTCTGACTGGGAATCCAAACTAACTGGAAGGATTCGGGGCCGGCGCAAAGTCATCCCTGGGCGTTAGCACATCTTCCCTCTATTCTCATTTTTCCCCCTCTATAAGGCGAAATCTCTACTTCTGTTGTCGGAGTATTCAAAGAGGAATAAAAAAATGCATGTAAGTAGGGTGGGGTTCAAAGGGGTTCAAAGGAAATCCCCCTTTTCCCTTTCTTCTTCTTCCCTTTACATAAACGTTCAAAACATGTATTTTCTCCCCCCCTCCTCCTCTCGGACAAGAGCCTGTAGATAATAAGTTCAGCCTATATGCGACAGGAAAAAAAAGCACGAGGACATGTTGAATGACAAATGTAACATTGCCCTTTATTTTCCCCATTTACGCGCACCGGATGAAAACAACAAACATGTGACATCTAGCCCACCATCCCATCCCAAAACCGCCCAAACACAACGACGAAAATAAACACCCCATCCCCATCCCCATCCCCGTTATTTTTATCTACATCCATCTACCTATTTATTTTTCTTCCCTCCAGAGAAAAATTCTTTTATTCCCAAAAAAACAAAAGATAAAAGTTGGTTGGTCGGTATGTATCAGGGGAGGGGGACGTCGGGAAGGTTGTTGTTGGGTTGGGTGGATTACTTTGGGATTCTTTATGGTTTGGGGGAGTTTAGCTAGCCGGTTATCACGGGGTAGTGGGGGGGGGGTTTGTTTTTTAACCCGGGGGAAAAGGAGGTTTGGTTTCGACATGGTATTTTCTTTTCTTCCCTTTTCCTTCTCCCCCCCCCTCTCAAGGCTTCGCTACAAAAATGGGGTAAACAGAATCGGTGAGGGGAGGGAGACTTTCCTGAACAAATACGTACGGTATCCTGAGCGGGATAGAAAAAGGAAAAGAAAAAAAGAAAAAAAAAAGTACATGTGCAAAGAATATTTGACATCGCAACCGCCGTTGGGAGATTCAGTAAAGATAATAATCAAGATAGGCTATTCAACTAGAACAAAAAACCCCATACGTGCTGTCCCGATCCGCCCCCGACTCCCTTCGACTCCCAAGTTAGATATATATATATGTATGCATATACACACCGCCTACAGAGCCAACATGCCCAGAGCCAACAGGATCAATCCCCCAGACACCTTCACAACCGGCGCAGCACCACCCGTTGATGGCACAGTCGTAGAAGTAGGGGTACTGCTGGTACCGGCGTCGGTTGTCGTAGTAGCAAGGGTAGTAGCAGACGAAGTAGAGTTGTCTGTAGCGGAGCTGGTCTCGGCGGTCGAGGTGGTGGTCGCGGTCGAGTCCGAGGTGGTGGTGGCTTCTGTGGACGCTGTCGTAGCGGTCGAGGCAGCGGTAGTAGCGGTTTTAGAAACGGTGTTTGTAGAATCGATGGGGAATTGCGGTGTGTAGTTCACGTTATTTTTGTTTGTATCGTCGATAATCTCGAGCGCATAGTCGCCCCCCTTGACAAGGTCGGATGGAGGGGTCCATGAAAGGCTGCCGCTGTTCGGGACACCCTCTACAGCGGTAAAGAGTACCTGTCAGCAAGATAACCCCACCCCCATAGACAACTCCAGATATAAACTCACCCGCAATGGGAGTCCCTCCGACCAACGAGCGACTATCCCCCTGCAACAGCAAGATCGTGACAGTCCCCGAGGACGTCGGCGTCCAGCTAATTTCCGCCGGCGTGCCAGCCACGAAAGACAGGCCGGACGGGGGGATATTGAAGGGATTGGCAGAGTTGGCCTGCGCAGAGGCCAAAGCAGCCAGAGCGACAACGAACACGGAGCTGAGTGAGAAGCGCATTTTGGACAGGAATATTATGTATATGCGAAAGCTAACGGGGGTCGTGGTAATAAACAATAAGCTTGGTAAAAGTGCTGAATGAACGACTGTCGAAGTAGAAACGCGGTTTGATGCAAGTCTCGAAGGAAGGGGAAAGATCTGAACGGTGGGGATGCCCTTGGTCTAATACTCGGCGGCACGCACCCCCTAGAACACCACTAACCACTTCGCACAAGGTACATGTATGGGTGATGGGGTGGTGGAAATTAGATCGGTCCCCATCCGCGCTCAACGCAATGGACCGAGCCATGTCTGCGAGTGGTTGGCCAGGCCCGGGCTGATTGCAACGCGCGGAAACCTGGCTCATCATCTCCGATTGGGAGAAAAAACTCTCACGTCGCTGCCTGAGCTGGAGAATGGACAGAGCAGCTGTTGCAGTTCTCCCAGTTTCTGCCTCTCAGCCATGGGATGAGAGATGAGAGCCTGGGAAGCTGAGATGCGATGGACGGAGCAGATTGGGGCTGTGGGCTTCCTTACCAAGTGCTCGCAGAGGATATCTGCACAACCCCAGCTTCACCAACCATCGCCCATCACCCACCAACCATCGCCCATCGCCCACCACCCATCGCCCACCACCCATCGCCCATCACCCATGCCAGTACCCCAACCCTCGCAGGGAGTCCCAGTCCGGCTTTTTGACCAAGAGCGAAAGCGCGAAACACTCCAGGATGTATCTTGTACCACACGCCCACCTCCCATCTGCCTACACGCTGACTCGACTGTACTTAGGATACATAGTACCTTCTCCGTATGTGCCGTAGTACTCTCTAATTGGCCTCCCCGAACCTTATTTTCCCCTTGCCCCCACCTCGTATAGTTGTATGTATGTACTGCGAAGTCGTGCAAACTACGTGAACGAAACTGAAAAAAAAAGAAAAAAGCAAAGGACGAAAAAGCTGATCCAGCAAACAAAACACTTGCACCGCCACCATCGCAATCTTCCGGCAGGTCTCCATCTATCAATGTTTCTATTTTCATAGCTTCACACTCGTGGGTGTGCTCTGCACTCTGTCTGCACAAGCATGCGATACTACTGCTATGCAGACTATATTCCGCGCGACAGAATTCTTCTCCTCCCCCCATCCATCACCAAAAGGGTGCAGAGGACTCTGTTCCGAAGCATCCCATGGCTGGAATTCGGTGATGCGAACAAGCCGGGCGTCTACTCCGTAGGAACATCTGCGCGAAACCGAACCCAACCCAGAGGCGCTCACGTATCCGACCGACCAGCGGAAACCCTTGGTCATCCGCCTGCAATATCGAACACCGATTTGCCCCAAAACCGGATTTCCAATTCCCTGGGTCGCGGAAGAAGCCACAACCCATTTGTCTGTTGATTTTCTACTATTGTATTAAAAGCCTCTGCTACGTTTGAACTACATTACGTACAATGAGTGGTGCAAAGCTGCCCGTGTTCTTTCACAATTGCAAACAGCAGAAGCCAGTTGGGACGATGGTATCAGTCAGGTGCCGAGGGACAAGTAGCAACATTGGCCAAGGGCAATTCTTCAAGGACACATCCATCATTGGACTCATCCACTCCTGAGAAAGGAAAATCAAACAAAGACCGAGGTACCGGGCGCCCAGAAACTTCAAGATATCGACACGACCAAACGTGTTTATTGCGTCTCCTGGTTCTTGCGAACCTCGAGAAACCCGTCCATAACCTCCTCCTTTGTATGTATGTACATGCAAACTGAATTAGGGGAGCCACTTTAGATGAAATGACATTGAGCTAGACAAACCACCGTTGAAGGAATAAACAAGGTACTATCCCAGCAGAGGCTTATCTAGTTGAAATAGATCATAGCCATCACAGCACTGAGAACGAGAGCGAGTGGGCTAGCAAGGCCAGCAGCAGTATTGGCGTTGGCGTTGGGCGCAGCAGGACTGGTACCAGTGGGAGTAGCTCTGGCTGAACCTGTTGTCTTGAGAGAAACGGTTGAAGTGAGGTTGCCGGTGATGGATGAAGTCGGAGTCGAAGTAGAGTCCGAGGTTGTGGTTGTGGTGATGGTAGAGTTGTCCGGCGTTAGAGATGCGGTCGCAGATCCGGTCGATATAGCAGTTGCAGTACCAGTAGCACCCGAGATTGAGAATTGGGGGGAGTAGTTGCTCTGACCATCTTGTTCGATTTCGATAGCATATTTGGTATTAGGCTTAAGATCGTTTGGGACAACCCAAGGGAACGAGCCGCCAGTAGCAGTCCCTACGGAAACCGGTTAGATCTCTCTGAACACTGAAAGCGGGTTCTGGAGAATTCTTACCTATGGGTCCGTAGACATCGAGGTTATCTTCGCTACCGGATCTGAGAATGAGATCGACAGGCTTCGAGTCTCCCCCAGACCAGGTAATCGTAACCGCTTGACCAGGGCTAAGACTCTGAAAGATACTCGTGATGGCTGGTTTCTCGGCAGCCGCAAGGGCGAGCATGGAGGCACCGGCAAGAAGAGTCCCGAAGAAATGCATTTTGAAGTCAAGTATTAAAGCTGCTAGCTGCCTGCAACGAGAGACTCGAGTGAGAGTGGACCGTATTAGAAAACTGTAATTGGGGACAATTGATATCCACAGATCAAGCCTGATCGAAACGAGAGTGGTCGGTGCAAGGAGAGAAGAAGGAAGAGAGAGCTGGGTGTGGGAGGGAGAAAGAAAATTTGGGGGGCGGCGCGAACTTACGGATCAAGAGGCGTAAGCGAAGTTAAGACGTAGCTGTACGTACTATGTACTATGCAGTAGGGGTTCGCCGGCAAGCGGACTGTCAATTGTCAAATCTGCGTGTGAGCTCGGAATGTGATGAGTGATGAAATGAAGCGCGTTCACTCGTCCGACGGCGCGGGAGGACGGTCCAAGTAGATATGGCCCGGAAATTAAACTGCGTTGCACCTTCTTGTTTGTTTTCGCTGAGGAGCGGTTGACCCTCCAATAAAGAAAGGACGTGATTTGCCGGGTGTAACAGAGCAACCGCCACTGAACGCCGCCGATCGCCAACACTAGGCGTAGTGGTATATTGTACGCCCCCTACCCCTGGCTGTCCTTGTGGAGCATCCTGCAGAGTACAGCTGCCACAGTATGTATTTTGTGCTCTATTCTACTTGCTGCTCCCGGATATACCCCAAATTGGGTGCGTTAACTCGACAAAGACTGTCCTTCTACAGTGCTATATACAAGATGCGCGGGCTGCCCTCGTCCCAGTAGCGCCGCACCCAACTTCGCAACCGTCATGATCTTGTATAAAGTAAGTGTGCGTGAACGCTAACTGTGCGGTGCTCTGGCGAGAAACGTTAATATAGCGTTGCATCAGCTTACGGCTTAGCCCGGTCGCACTACAGGCACCAGGTGGTCATCGCAGTTGGAGATCACCAGTGCCGCTGCGTTCTTGGAGTATCCCACCGAGGAAGAGAAGGTGGAGAGCCGATTTCCGAGGACGTGTGTTATGCTCCTCTATCGTTTTCTGTCCGGCGTGCTCCGCAGAGATACGCGTAATACGATAGGAAGACGCAATTCAAACAGGGTTAAACAGGACAATGGCGGATGCACCTGCGAACAGGACGCGTGGATGTGCAGCCAGGACGACGCGTGGTGAAACACTTCCCCAGGCGCAGGCTGAGAGGCTGCGATGGATATTGCTGCCCCGCTTCCCGGACTAGCAATGCGCAGTGTGGGTCAGGTGACCGGCACTCGAGGTGGAGCTGGCGGAGCAGGTGGAGCAGGTGGAGTTGGCTGGTGGAGAAGCATCCCGCCGCCTCTGCTTATCAGTCCGAACCCTTGTATGTGAAGCGGGAGTGCGTAGTTGAACACCACCGCGTCGTTTTCTTGCTCCCGCAGCGCCACTTGTTTCGTCAGATTCATCCATTAGCCAAGATCCTTAGAGCCTCGGGGTCGGGATAGGTTTAGCACTCCATCATCGGGTAGTACGCAACCCATGAGCGCTTCAGATGCATGTAGAGCTCATACGGCTCCATCTCCAACCGCTAATGGTGTCGGGCTTTTCGCTTCGACACCGATTCAGCCCGGAACACTGATTCTCTCCGTCGACCAACCTCTGCTAGCAATCCCAGACGTTGCCTACCTGGATCAAACTTGTTCCAGCTGTCTGTGCTGGGTCCCGGACACAACAATCACTGGACATAGTGTACAGCAATGGCTGAGTTCTGGGAATGCTGAGGAGCCCAAAAGACTCAAGACTTGCACTGGATGTAGGGTTGTGAGGTATTGTGATAAGGTAGGACCATCTGTGGGCTGCATGCTGTTTTTGTCCGTTTGAACAATTGCCCCAGTCCCCTCGATGATGTGCTTCATTGGCCGTATTCTTTTTCTCATGAACGCTCTCTGATCCGTGTGGATCCTGCGGGGATGTGCTTGACAGCACGGACATGCGGAGGCTTAGCAAAACCTGTTGAGCAAGGGCAATGACCACCTACTAACGAGAAACAGAAATGTCAAGCCCGTGCCTGGGAGAACCACCACAAACACGAATGCAAGTTGTTCGATCACCTGCACCCCAAGATCCTGCCTACACCTGTGCGCGGCACCCTGAGGCTCTTGCTGCTACGCCAGAAAGGTCGACTGGCGGACAAGCAATGGTCAAATCTGCTGAAACTGCTGTCCCACGCCCAAGACTTCCGCCATGCCGGCGGAGAAAAATGGGATAGTATACTCCTGATGAGCAAAGGGGCTCACGCATACTCCAAGACGAACTTTGGAGAGGACTTCGTGCTAGACTTGTTTTGTAAAGTAAGTAGGCCTTACGTTATGTACCATTGAATCGTCGAATTGACAAAACACGCAGGTAATTATCAATTCACTGACTCTGACTACATCGACCTTCGAGTCACTTGGCATATGTCTAGATCCCTTGGTTGCGTCCATTAATCACTCTTGTGATCCGAACGCGGTGGTTACTTTTGATGGTCCCCATTTGCACTTGCGGTCAATAAGTGCCATCGAAAAGGGCCATGAAATTTACATCAGCTATGTCGATAGCACCTACCCGACCGCTCGTAGGCACTCTGAGCTGCAGAGCCGGTACTTCTTCGCGTGTTCTTGCACAAAATGTCAACAGGTTGGTCCTCGGCGAGAAGATCGTCTGTTTTGCTCAAAATGCACCTCGGAAGCCGTCATAGGTCAATCATGTTTAGTCTGCGGATCAAACGATCTACCAGACTACTCCAATGTCGAACGCTTGCTATTCGATATGCTCGAGAGAGGCAAGAAGGCTTTAGATCCCGAAAATGTCATAAAGCCACTCCGTAACTCGCTAGCCATTTTGCGAGACACTCAGATGTGGCCAATTTCCCGGCAACCCTTACCGTCGATTCTTCATTCCATGGGGATACAGTATCTAGCTCTACAGCAGTGGCCGATGTCCCTCAGATATATGCTGAAGATATATTTTGAAGTCGACCCTCTACTACTCCCGCAGCCGTGGCACCCAGAGCGTATAACACATCTCTTACAATTAACGATGCTGATGTTCCAGCTTGCTGATCTGTCAGGGAAAAACCATCCATCGATTAAAGAGCTAGAGCAACATGAGTTAGATTACGGCATCATCCTTTGGGGGCTTCTGTACGAGATGGAAGGAAACGTTGACAAGAGCCACGGTAAAGAGAGCAGACTCGCAAAGATGGTTAGAAGTAAGTTTGAAGAGTTAAAGGTCGATATGATGAGAGGTGGCACCCACATACCCAGGAACCTGAACCAGTCAACCCTAGATGCAGAATGGGCGAAGATGAGGAAAATTGCCGCCATGTCCTAATACGAAATTACGGGAGGAAACGACAAAGCAGTCACACGGCATCAAAAAGACCAGTGGGGGAACGAATTGCTTGCCAATCGGACTCCGCAAACGAGATGTAAGAGGCCGGAGACTTAACGAAGGCGATGTATCAGAGAAGATAGTATTGAGTACGCGTGCCAACACCATAACTCTCCTGCAAACGTCGGCTTTAAACATCACAACTCTTCACCAAGGTCAAGAGTGGAAAGGTGTCAACACAGTGTAGTCTCTACCCCAAGGGAAGGGAGTATCCCAACACCCACCTTTCACTCCGTACCAACCAAATCCCGTCAACTCTCTGTATGCAAATACACCAGCCCCAAACCGTCGCAGCACAAATTATTAATCCACCACTAATCTTTTGTATATACGACGATCTAGTTCGCTGATAGACCGAAATATTCTCCCTCTTTTGTGAATATACATAGGCAACTACGACTACCAATCCACAATGCGGGCAAAAATACGCGCGTAATTTTCAAGAATCGTAGAAACCGGATTGGAGGCCACGGAGCAGAAGGAGAATATCGTAAGGATGTCTCCGCACCAGAGTGGTGTGCTCCCCGGAAGGGAAATAGAGATGCAAAGCAACGAAATTTCATCGGGAAATCAGTCCAGATATATACAATCGACATTCGTTGGGGACGCAGGTGAAGTCACGATCATTCAAGTCCGGAATACGGGATTTTCATAAACCGCTGAGGTCAATGAATTGATTTGGCCTTTTCCAAGAAAAGCCAGTCTCTTCTTTTGTGTCTGATATCCCCAGTACGCGTGTATAGATAGGGTCTCTCCTCGCCAGTCACGAAACGGTCTCCTCTCCTCAATAGCGCATCAATGAAATCGGATCTCATAGCAAAGCTGCTCGCTAGAGATCGCAGCGGCACCCATGGGAATGAAAAGATGTTTGTAAAGACGTCCCATGAAGTTGCATGTTGCCCGCGACTGCATTTTTCTGCAGTAAATTGACTCGGCACAACACGAACACGCGCACTAAGGGGGAAAGGGACATCTAGCACCCCTACTCGAGCGACCCCCTGCGGATGGCGACAACAAGCACATCCACACGCCCTTCATACTCAGACCGAACGGACAACTGCTCGGATTTGATAGTCCTTGTATATACATACATACACATACATAGATACATATTCCAGACATGGCTGTCTGGGTTTCGAGGATGGGATTGCCGGCCAAGCCCAGACCTCAAGCTACTACGTAGCAGTCCCGGACCCAGCAGCCCAGTAATCCGACTCAGCTACTACATACGTGTACCTCTCAGCTCCACCACAACCCTCTTCACCCCTGCCTCCCCCCCTCCCTCAAAAACAACTGCCTCCTCCCCCACCACACCCCCGCCATCCTCCTCCCTCAGTACCCTTAGGAACTCCCTAACTCCCCCGCCTACACCAAAATATACCATTTTTGCCGCAACTAGCGCTCTTCCCCCACCGCCACCGTCTCTACTCCTATTGCGTAGTACATCTATTATCGTCCTCGCAAACGCGCGTAGGCTAAGTGGCGAGTATATCGTCTCGCTAGCCAGGACCAAGTCTGTTGGTTCCTGGCCCAGGGGGGTGAGGAGGTTAGTAAGCTTGGGGCTCCAAGCGCCGGAGAGGAATGAGAGGGTTAGGTTTTTGGTTTGGAGGGAGGCTGTAAAGGAGGCTAGGAGTGGGGGGGTTATGCGGAGGGTTGAGGCTACGGGCCATGGGTCGGACGGGGGGTTAGTAAGCATAGCCCAGGAGAGGAGGAGGTTGGGGAAGGTGACGAGACGGAGGACGGAGGGATTGTAGTCGGCAAGCGTGAAGCGGATGGGTGTTGCTGGAGGGCTTTGGAGGGCTTGCTGGAAGAGGTAGAGGGTTGGGAGCGCTGTGCCGCAGCCAAGCTGTTGTTGGGAGTCAGTTCCTTGTAGAATGAGTTCCCCACTCCAGCGTGAGGTCTGGGGGTGTTCTCTACTCCGTATTCGCAAACCCCACCCAAAGAACCGCTCCATGGCCAACACCGACAAACCAGGGTAACATATGGTAAAAACAAATCCTCTCTCACCTCCAAAACCCCCAATCTGCCACCAGGCCGCCGCTCCCCGCATACCTCCCCATCCCCCGCCAAAACCCGCACCAGGTCCAGCGAACACTCCCAACTCTTCAAACCGCCTTCGTAAATATTCGGATCGATATCGTCGTCACCAAGCCCGCCGAGCTGCCGCTGCTCGGATCCCGGTTCCGGGGAGAGCGGATCTTCCGACATGAGCTGGAGGCGGATGTCAAAGAGATCGCGCCGGGGGATGCTGATGGAAGATTCTAGACCCGCAGCGCCGGCGCTGGGGAGAGTAAGGGTGGTGTAGGTGAGTGAAGGGGGTAGTGATGCAAGCTAGACAGGAGGGACAGGTTAGTCGGTGATGTTTTTCTCTCTAGAAATTTTGGGGGAAAAAAACCATAGCTATAATATAATAATAACAACAATAACACCAGCCCCCTCCTCCCCTTTACTTAACCGTTCAAACAACAGGAAACAGTAAAAAAAAAAAAGAGGAAGACATAGTACCTCCTCTCCCCACACACACACCCAAAAAAAAGAGAAAAAAAAAACACTAAAAAATTAAAAAAAAAAAAAAACAACTCCACCCACCAACTCCTCCAACCCATGAACCCTCGGCTCTAACAGCGCCGGGGCAGCCTTAGCCGCGGCACTAGTGCCCTGCGGGGCGTGCTCAACATTGGGGTCGGCGTCGGTGTCGGCGTCGGCGGCAATATCGTCGCCTGAGAAAGAGAAGGAGAAGGAGGTGGGAGGGGCGGAGGGGTTGGTAGCGGTATTGGTATTGGTGTTGGTGCTGGGTGGCATTCTGACCGACTGTTGTTGTTGTTGTTGTTGTTGTTGTTGTTGTTGTTGGTGGAGTGGGTGGGTTTTGCTGTCGTCGTTGTGAGGAGGTGTGGTATTGGCTGAGCGTTCGTCTGGGTAACCTTTCGAAAGTTTAACAAAATCAAAAAATCTTTTTTTATGACAATAATAACTCTTATTTTCTCTGCGGTATATATTTTTTTACTATTTCGTGTATGCGGAGAGAAGCGTTGTCTACCCCATCTTTAGTTTCTTTTTCTCCTTTCCCTTCCCTTCCCTTCTCTTGATATGTACGATTAGCGCCGTGTCTGGATGGGATCCAGGCCGTTTTTTTCTATCGATGCTAGCTAGGGCTGGCAAAGTATCTAGGTAAAATAGATGAGAGGGAGACAGAAAATAGCGAGCAAATCACCTCGTCCACGCCGTGTGAAGCTTTTAAGGGGAAAAGCCGTTCACCCCGTTGAGGCTATTGATCTTTGGCAGTACAACAGCCTTCTCTAGCGCTTGGAGAACGTCTTCCCGCAGGTCTTCAGCGTCTTCTATACCACAGCTTAGTCGCACCAGGTCGTCAAAGACACCAGCGGCTTCCCGTTGTTCTTTTGGTATACCGGAGTGCGTCATGCTACTGGGAACCTCTACTAAGCTCTCCACACCACCTAGGCTCTCAGCTAGTGTGAAGAGTTGTGTATTTTCGCAGAAACGCTCGGCGGCTTCTTTCCCACCCTTGATACGGAAGCTCAACATGCCGCCACCCATGCCCTTGCGATGTTGTTTTGTCGCAATGTAGCGATGAGGGTGCGAATTCAAGCCTGGGTAGTTGACAGCGATGACATTAGGTGAGGCTTCAAGAGCTAGTGCAACTGCAGTGGCATTGACGGTAGCCTCGCGAGCACGAAGGTGTAGCGTTTTCAGGCCGCGGTGGGCAAGCCAGCAATCGAATGGTGATGGTACGGCACCAATTGCATTTTGGAGGAAAGACAGGCGGTCCTTGAGTGCGTCGGAGTTGAAGGCTGCAACGCCCATGAGAACATCCTGTGGACGAAAATGTTAGTGTCTGGAAATAAGGCGGAACCCTCAGATTTTGGAGGCTTACAGAATGGCCGTTTATGTACTTCGTAACAGAATGGACGACAATGTCCGCGCCGTGGTCTAGTGGGTTCTGGATGTACGGGCTCAAGAATGTGTTATCAACAACCACCATGATCCCATGGTTATGCGCTATAGTCGCAACAGCGCGAATGTCCACCAGACTCAACGTTGGGTTGCTCGGGCTCTCGATCCAGATTAATTTAGTGTTATTCGGACGGATTAATTCCCTAATGTCGATTTCGAGGCTTGGGGAAAATGTTACTTGCACGCCATGTGCGGCGGCCACCTTGGTGAAGTACCGGTGGGTCCCGCCATAGACATCAGAGACGGACACGACATGAGAGCCGGATGCAAGGGATTGCAGAATCGTAGCCGTGGTTGCAGAGCCTGAGGAGAAAGCAAGCGCATAGCGGGCATGCTCCAACGCAGCAACAGCCTTTTCAAAGTTGTCTCTGTAGTATTTACGGTTAGAAGTAACCCGGGGCGAAAAGAGCCACAGCGCGCGGGGAGCCACTCACCGGTTGGGGTTCCCGCTTCTGCTGTACTCATACAGCCCTACTGGCTTGCTAACGTTGGTCTGTGCAAAGGTAGTAGACAACGAGATCTACGTTTGATACCAATTAGCAATGCGGACATAGTTAGCCTAGAGCACGTCACCTACAGGTTCAATAACAGCGCCAGTCACTGGATCGTGGGGTGAGCCAGCATGCACCGCAAGGGTTCCAAACCGGTGGACTGGTGAAGGCGCGCGAGGGGGAGTCTCGATAGACTTGTCGAATTGGGTCATTGTGGCTGTTGTTTGTGTGTACTTGCACTACGAGTGGAACAATGTGGGGATCGAGTAGGCAAAGGCGGGGGTCGTGCGACGCAACGAAGCGCAGTCGAAGGTGGTAGATATGCTTCGCACAATGTCCGCGCCAGAAGTCGAATTCAGGACGGTGTTTCCGGGGGATTTATCCATCGACAGAACTCTTGCGCCATTTTAGCTTAATAATGGGCCCGACGGCCCGCACCTGGTCGTGCATTTGGGGGATATGTCAGCGAGTCTGGCATCTGCCACTATCTGTTCGTGACCAGTGGGTGGCACTGCCCCATCGGGAGAGGGCCGATCCAAACACTCTACGCAGTACTACCGCCAACTGCCAACTGACTGCGTGCTGTGACGGAGGAGCTCAAGATCTTACGGAGGTGTTTTCTTGGATGGTTACGGGAGGCTAAGCGCTCGCTTGTGTCACTCCATGCCACCAGGGTGCGGTAGTAACTCTGTGCCACCCTTACGACTCCAATCCTTGCGAAGTGCAGCCCGTTGAAGCAACTGGAGTCGGCGGCCTAGGCGCCAAGTGGGTTCAAGACTCATCGGGGCAAGCATTTCAGCTGTTTCGCGATATGGAGGCCATGCGCGCAATGTTGACGCCTGGCCTCTGTAACCATTTTCTGGGACAGTCAAATCTTTGTTATGTACGCAAGAGCCGTCCAACCTCTTGGCTAGATATTGCCACAAGGACACCCCGGAGCCACTTCGATAGCCCCTTGTGACCGGAGTTTGGAGGCGGAAGAGATGCCTCCCTGAATTTTTCTTTAGGCCCCGCGGATCCGGGGTTGAGGGAGGCATCAATGGCGTTGCGAGTCCAATGCACGGGGGGCAAGAGCCATAGACACGTCACTGATTCCCAACGAACGCTAACTCCTACATAGGTG
Source organism: Geoglossum glabrum (assembly GCA_021527465.2). Classification (NCBI taxonomy): domain Eukaryota; kingdom Fungi; phylum Ascomycota; class Geoglossomycetes; order Geoglossales; family Geoglossaceae; genus Geoglossum; species Geoglossum glabrum. The sequence continues at coordinate 24,842 of JAJDFE020000039.1, read as the reverse complement.
GGTGTGGTTCAAGACTTCAAGAGCTTGTTTCGCTTCTCTTTCCTTTTCAGCCGATCCACCCGCTTCTGATGCATTTTCTCGGCCAGCTTCTCGTAACGCTCTCGCTCTTCCTTCGCTGCACGCTTGTCTTTGATTGCTTGAATGCGTTTCTGTAGAGATCAGCTTCTGGTAACCTACGTCCAAGGGCGACAGTCTCAGCAGATCCAGACGTGCTTCACGCGAGCTTGTTGGGCCGCGAGATGTGAGCATACCTGACGCTCTGCTTCTTTCTCATCCTTCATCTCCTTTTCCCTCGCTTTCACAGCCGCAAGTGCTGTCCGTGCCCTAGTGCGCTTGGTCCAAGGGCTCGTGGCCCCCGTCGCAGCTTTTGGGCGGAAGGCAGTCTTCGGGGCATGCCACTGCTTGCCTTGAGAAATGTTAGCTAGAGATATTTTCCTCCTGATGAGAACGGCGTACCATTTTTTCGCATGCCAGTGACTGTGTGTAAAGCGGGAACAGCTGCTGCTGCTGGAGTAGTGGAGACGTCCATCGTCGAATGTGTGTTGTAGGACGGTCGCGCACAGAAAAACTTCGACTCAGGTTTGGTGTAGTCAGCTTTTTATTTTGGGGTTATCTGCCCGATAAGGCTATTTTAGCGCATCCCGCATCGAGCAAGTCCCCGTCCACAATGCAATTCTGACATTTTCACGCCACCGCGCTCTACTCTAGGGGGTCCTGGCCACCATCGCTCCAGTTTCTTTTTTCCCACCGCCATCTGCTCACACGGGGCTGCAATGTGTACACGGTAGCATGATCCATATTACTGGGCTACGGATTGAGGGATTAGCAACTCCGTGGCTACTAGCCCGCCGTGACCATCTCTGATCGGTATTGGCTATGGACACTGCGAAGCGGCCTATTGCCGTTACGGTTGAAGAGAAAATGGCTGCTGCGATAGTTACTAACGCGGACCGGAAATTGGTCAGTCAGAGTGTGGAGGCACTGAAGGATGTTGCTTTTGGCTCTGTAGGTCTACTGCATTAGAGGAATACTGCATGCTACCTGCCGAGACTGATAGACCCGACAGGCAGCTGGCATCGTGGGCAAAGTCGTAGAGTATCCCTTCGACACAGTTAAGGTCAGGCTGCAGTCTCAACCTGATCATCTCCCACTTCGTTACCTCGGCCCAATCGACTGTTTCCGCAAATCCTTTCGCGATGATGGTGGCCTGCGTAGTCTTTACCGCGGGATCTCTGCTCCGCTCGTGGGTGCTGCTCTTGAAACCAGTAGCTTATTCTTCAGTGTTAGTCTCCATGTCCTTGTTGCCGTGTCTCCCAGTCCTGAAAACAGCGACAACTAACACAATACACCCTTCAGTATCGCATAGCCCAGCATTTCCTCGTTTCGACCCTATACTCAACCCCAAGCGAAACAACGCCGGCGCCAAGCTTGGGAATTTCCGCTCTAGTTGCATGCGGCGCTGCCTCAGGGGCATTCACTTCTCTTATCCTTACTCCTATCGAGCTCATCAAATGCAAAATGCAGGTTCCAGCCGGCACGTCTCCCGCGCCGCGTCCACTCTCGCTCATCGCTTCCATATACCGCCACCAAGGCCTCCTGGGGTTTTGGCGTGGTCAGCTTGGCACACTCATTCGAGAGACAGGTGGTTCCGCTGCCTGGTTCGGCAGCTATGAGGGCGTTTCGGCGGCATTTCGTCACTACCTCCCTCGCAAATCAACTTTATCTGTGGACTCCTCCGGGTCATCATCTGAGGGTAGTGTCCTTCCAGTCTACCAGCAGATGATAGCGGGCGCCTGTGCTGGTGTCGCTTACAACTTTTTATTTTACCCTGCCGACACGATCAAGTCTCGCATGCAAACTGAAGAGGTTGTTGCACTTATAGGGGGGCGGCCAAAGGCGTCATTCCTGGGTGTTGGTAGGACAGTGTGGCGGCTACAGGGGATGAAAGGATTATATCGTGGATGTGGTATAACAGTCTTTAGGGCAGCTCCCAGTTCAGCGTTCATCTTCAGCATATACGAAAGCCTACGAGGATGGGCAGATCAATTTTGATGAACATTGGGTTTCTAATTTTGCCCTTTAATAGGTTGGCCTCTTGCTTGGTCCTCCTCGATGAATCTGAGCGCTATATAGAGGCTGTTTCATTATTGAGCATACATTTGTTTCCCTCCTCTTCATTTCATGCCGTATAGTGGTTTTGGGGTTTACAGGCCTGTGGCGGGGCTAGGCGTCTAGGTACATAGATTTTTTTTTGAATAGAACCTCCGCATGATGGCGACTAGACGTATATATATCGAGACCTTCTACGATGTTACTCTACGGAAGATAGGGTGCTGTCTTTGGAGACATAATTTCCAACTCAAGGTGACGTAAATATCACCACCATAATATTGGGCCAAGTCCCGCAGCACTCATGCTTGCCTAATCCACGACGGCCAAGTCAATACAAACCTCAGCATTCTGGGGGGTGCATGACGCTACCTCGATCCCATAAGGACTCCGCCTCTCCCCAAGTACTAGTGCGCCATCCACATCTCTCTCTGCGATCGGCACGGCTGGGCTTTGGTCATTCCAATGCTCATTTTCGACTCTGAAGCGAACTGTTTCGTTCTTGTCGAAGTAAAAGAGCTCGCTGTCAGACTGCCAGACCCAAGTTTGTTCTGTGTGATCACTTGTAGGGTATTAGGGGTGTGAATAGTAGAGGAGGCAGGTGGAATGCTTACAAATAGGAGCCCTCGAAGAGCAGATGAGGAGGCACGAATATGTCATCGAAAAAGTCCAGGCGGACTGTGATATTGTTAGATTCTAGGTACTGGAGATACGGTCGGGGCGTACTTTTTATGCCATGCTGGGATGCAGAGCTGATCTTTCCTAGCAATATTTCGCCCTTAAATGGACGAAATACGACCATCCGAAACTCGACTGTGGGTAAAGAAGTTCTGTTAGTTATAGCTAGCGTGGAGTGTACAAAGGCCATACCATTCACGTGCACAATACCAGTGCCATGTCCGATAAGAGCATCGGAGCTCTTATAGAGATCCCACATGCAGATACATAAACCGAGTTGCTGGATTACCTGGGTAGGGTTTTCGTGAGTGAGTAAAGCAGTGCGAGGCTCGAAACAAATCACCTTGTTGGCATATTTCTGATTGATGTTGTCTTCTAGCGCCTCTGCACTACGCTTCTGAAAGTCCTCGGGGGTGATCTGGACGAGGTCTCCGAGAGTGCTCTCGATACTGTTAGAATTCTGGCAGAAAACGTGTCTGATTCATATGCTCACGAGGATAAACATGACTGTGTCTAAAACGGCGCCAATGATGGGAGATATTTAGCTTTAAGCCCCCAGAATAGTGAGGAATCTCAACTGAGCATAGGGGGTTCTTGTTCGCTTTTAACGTGAATTTCGTTTATGTGCCTGACCAGACCAAATAGCTCGTGCTAAATGAACAGCTAGGAGCAGTCACACAACCCTCTGCCCGGGTGTATGCTCTAGACCTGAGCAAATGGATCTCCGTAAGTTCATAATGTGGTGTAATTATAATTCCCTCTATAGTCAGGTCAAGAACGGGAGCGACAAAGCCTTGCTGCGAGTCGCCCACTCAAATTGTCGTCTCGCCTCGCGCGTGCATTCTCTCTCTACAAAGTACTTTGTCAACCGCATGCAATCGTACAACACCCCACTCTTTTGGCCATATCGGAGACCAAAGTCTTATTAAAAATGCAGCTTGAGACAAGATAGGATTCGAAATCATGGGGACTCCTAACCCCGCCTTCGTCTTTCCGCCTCCTCCACCACCGCCTCCAAGAGCCGCCGCAACTTCACCTAGCTATCCTACATACGCACAATCCACATATCCTCGGGACAATGGCTATGCATCGCGGGGCAACCACGGTGGTGGCGGATACCGTGGTAGGGGGAGGGGCGATGGACATAGAGGGCGTGGGAATCAACATCGAGGAGGTCGTGGCGGCTCTCCAAATCAAAATCAGACTGGTTACTATGGTGCTAGCGGGTATCAAGCTCAAGGGCCGTACCCCCCACCTGCGAATACAGGATATGGACAAAGTGGTTATGCACCATCAGGACCGGCGGCTGGAAATGGCAGCTACCCGCAGCAGTGGCCACAACATGCTGAGCCATCACAGACTCAGTTAGGTCCGCAATTCTACCCACCACCTAGCCCGCAAAACCAGCCCCCCCAATATCAACAGCCTGCACCGCAACCGTACTACCCGCAGCCGCACCCTGGCAGCCTGCACCCACCCTTTACTCACCAGCCTCCGTATATCTCCGCTCCCCAACAGCCTCCTTACAACCCAAACCCACAGCAGGCCCCTTTCCCAAGCCCTTACCCTCAACCATGGCAACCGCCAGCAGCCCAACATAGTTGGCAGCCACCCGTACAACACTACCATCACCCTCAGTTGCCGTTTGGCAACCCAAGCCATCAGCCTACGGTGGCACCAAACAGCAGTATTATTCGCGGCAACCCTAATTACATTGACCATACCAAATCGGCTCGCAAACGCGGTGGGTCATTCCAAAGACCACCCCATTCGGTGCTGCGGTCAAAAGCCCCACCAGCAGTTCCGAGCTTCCTCGCGCTTCCCCCTAAGCCTCCCCCTCAAGTTTCCCTTGACGGAAGGGGTTCATTGAAGGGGCAACGCCCAAAAAAGAAGCGTAAGTTTAATGCTCTAGGACTTACTCCCAAAAAGGAAGAACATGAGGACACAGAGGAGGAAGATGTTGATGAGGAGGCTGCTGTTAGCCAGACTCTTGGGCAACAGAAGGAGTAAGCCCCCCTCTTTCCTTGTGCCCTCACGTCTAAACCTCCTAAGAATCAAAGGAAGGAATTCTCCTCCACAGCGAATTTCCCTCTTGTTTCTTACCAAGGTCTAACAATATTTCGCTTCGTTTACTGACGGGCTGTTCCCTTGACAGGCTCTCCATCGCATATGGCGACCAACAAGTAGTCCTTAAATCTAATGAAGACATTGAGAAGTGGATCGAAGAACGCAAGAAGCGTTACCCTACTAAGGCTCGCGTGGAGGAGAGAAAGGCGGAATCTAAACGAACGGCTGAAGAAGCTGTTGCTGCTAGGAAGAGAGCTTCTCGCAAGGCTAAGGAGAAGAGACGCAAAGAGCGGGAGAAACAACTGGCTCGGGAGGATCTAGAAAGGAGACAAAAAGAAAAAAAGGAAAGGGCTGCAAAGAACTTGGCTACGTTTTTGGAGAAGAAGGCAAGACAGGCGAGGGAGGCCGAGCAGGGAATCGTTGCTAACGCGAATGGGGACCAAGGTGTATCTGAGAACATAACGACCCCTGTGAAGGAACTGCCAGATGCAAGCAAAAAGCGAAAACTAGAAGACGGGCAAGACGAAAATGACACAACCCTGGATGATATCGCGGTTGAAGCATCCACGACTACCCTTTCTGGCCACTCTTCTGGAGCTGACCTTGAAATTTCGGACGGAGACACTGGTGAGAGTATGTCTATCTCATCGGGTGCCTCGTCCGACACATCATCTTCCGAATCAGAAAGCAACTGGGACCGACCCGAGGAGTCTTCCTTCCACCAGAAAGCCCCCATACGCGTTCCGGCACCTAAGCGCGAGAGGAAGTCGAAGCAGATCTGCAGGCAATTTCGCCAATCTGGCAATTGCTCCCGTGGAAATCAGTGTCGATTCATACACGATATTCCAGGCCCTAATGAGGGTGGCTACAAGACTAGGAATGTAGCGATTAGGGAGCGGAGAAAAGAAATAAAAAGGCGAAAGGGGATATACCAGGCGGTTAGTGTTCCTATTCTCTGACCTTTACGTCCGATGTAGCAGTTGCCTATTCTGGGAAAAGCAAACTTTGAGCCTCGTTGCTGACCTGGTGGTTGCATAGCTCGTGGAAAGCGAAAAGGAGAAGGACAACTTACTGGTCTTGGACGCTATTAAGTTTCTAGGAGATCGTGGTATCTTGAACGCCGGCGAAGGTAGCGGCGGCAATAGCGATGCGGGGGAACATGAGCAACATGGCCCGGATAGGAAACAAGAAAACGTAGATGACGGCGATGTTTCAGAAATTAAAGATGAGGAGGGGTTGCCCGAAGGGCGTGGCATAGTGGGAGGTCGTGAAGAGGATTATGTCAAGAAAGAGAGCTATGTGGTCCATCCTATAGGAGATGGTGAGAAGGAAGGTGGTCAGGAGGGGAATCTTGCCGGAGAGAAAGAGGATGTTGATCACCCTATAGAAGACAGCAAGAAGGAAGATAGTGGGGTTTCTATACCCTTGAAACATGATGAGGGTGAGCTCGGGGCCAGAGACGTGTCTCCAAACGAAGAAGGCAAAAAGGGAAATACAGCTCTTGAAGAGAGTAGCAAAGAGCATATCGGGGAAGCCCCCGCCGACGATACGCTGGCCTCTTAAATGGTCTATCCGCCAAAAACAAAACTTTTCTTTCCCTTTTCTCCTCTTTACAAACTTTATGCATCCATGGTGGGTTCTTTATCAGATGGATAACTTACTTATTTATCCCGCCTTATGGGGGGTTTTTATTTTAGAAAGGAAAGCCCTGTTAGCTCAGCTTAGCCTAGCCTAGCTTAGCGTGATGCAATATATGTGGAGTTCTCTTTTATATATATGTATCCTTGACTGGTTTTCTTGGGCGAAGGGTTTCTACGCGAGTTGAGACTTACCTATCAATAGACTGTAATTTTTTCTGTTTAGCATTCTCTTCTTTTTGGCTCCCAGGGGTGCGTACGTGTGTACGTAGGTATTTGCCCGGCTTCTGGAATGTGCGTATCCCTGGTATACAGCTTACGTTGGACTCTGAGGTTCTTGTTGGTTGGCCGCCCTCTTTGTGAGGTCGTATGTAGGGTAAATCAAGTGTGTTTGAATTCCAAGGGCAAGTAAAGGGCTTGTGATGCGATTCATAATCAACTAACTAGCTAGTATTGCCTATATGGCAGTGCTCTAGTAATATCTTGTTAGGGTCGTGACTAGGGTGGTTGGTTTGAGACCTGGTTTTAAGGTGTTGAAACGCGACTTGGAGGGGGAGAATGGGAAAGGGGCGTGGTAGTATGAGGGAGAGTAGCGGTAAAGCGACCTTCGCTATCTCGTTGGAGATAGGATGCTGGAAAAGTAATGGGGTAGTGGTAATGCTCTGGTGAATGAGTAAATGGGCTTGCGGTGTTGGGAAAGAGGGAGTGGGGGGTAGGTACCAGTGTGGGTGATATGGTGGGTAATGTACCAATAACAGCGAAGTAGTGAAAGTAATAACGACCCTAACGAGCATAGACGGGTACAGCCCTGGACCGGGGACCCAAGCCAAGAGGCGCAGGCCGAGGAGCAGACGCACTGCTACTTTCACGTAAAACGAAAACAGACAGCAATGAGTAGCTGACCCGGGGGTTTATATGCATCGGTGACTCGTGTAAGAGTTACGCTTCTTTGAGAAGAGCTACCATGACACAAACCCGTCGTGACAGCCTATTTTGTACCATAACCACGGCTCGGAAGGTAGCCGTTACCGACCCTTACGTAACAATGAGATGGACAGGTTACTTGAGAGGAATGAAACGGGAGGAGTGAGTAGCACCAATACCAGGTCTACCATGTTTTACCGGTTTGCTGTGGAAGTCAGTTGGTGGCTCTTCATGGCACCGCTCGTTGACCATCGAAAATTTGAGGCGGGGAAACCCACTATGAGATCGAAAACTCCCCCAAGTAATGGCCCACCATCTCCGGCTTGATCTCCACCTGGTTGAATTCCTTGCCTGAGTAGATTCCAATAACGCTCCCAATCATCTCTGGCACCACAATCATATCACGGAGGTGCGTCTTGACAAGTTCCGGCTTCTCATTTGGCTTAGCTTCCTGTTTGGCCTTGCGGAGTTTCTTGATGAGACCCATTGGCTTGCGTTTGAGTCCTCGGTTGAATCGACGCCGTGCGCGGGCGTGTACGACATCCCGGAGTTCTTCGGCGGAAAGGTCCAAGAGTCTATGTTGGTCAGTTGGGTTAACTTTGAGTTTGGGACCTTTAGGTTGGGGGTTGAGGTGCTAGACTAGAAGTCGGATAACGAGAGCAGGCTTACTGGTCGAGGTCAATTCCGCGGTAGGAGAACTTTCGAAAGGCTCTCTTCTTCTTTATCTCTGTTTAATGAATCGTTCCATCAGCCTCAATCCTTCTAGATCGCAATGGCGCCCACCCAGTACCGGCCAATCTGGCTGGTTGCCCTGCCACCTGAGGGGATAAAATCCGCTGGATCTACGTCTCTATATGCCCAGCAAGTGGGTCGATCGTGGGGGATTAAACATACCAGCTGCCTCCTCGGCGTTCTAACGAAAGCAGGCTTGTTAGTGTATTATTTCCGAATAATATTAGTGGGGACGCTTTGGGGGGTTGACCTACGTAATTTTCATCAGCCATGATTACTCTGTAGCCGCTCGACTGCACGCTTCGTGTCGTGGAAGAGAGTTATTTGGTTGATTGAGGTGTGATTCCTTCGCTCCTGTTCGGGCATTAGCGAATCTCAATTAATAAGCGAAATAACAGTCAAATATATTTAGGGCTAGCCCCACTATTTAAAAGCAAGGCAAAATGATTAGGAAACGTAGAATTCTCAAGTACCCGCGGTAAAGAGTGGGGACGTTTGCACTTCGACTTAGGGGATGGAATTATGAACACATATCTAGTCTGAGCGAAGCAAGATTGTATTTGCTTCCTACGGAGATGGCATCAAGGCTGCGCATTATAAATACTACGTGCACGACCCTATGGAAGCCCATTTGAACTAGCTTTGGTAGCCTTATTTCTAGGTTTGCACTGGCCCCCCGGTCTCTGATCCTTCTCATAGTATCCCAGTGTTGATACACATCCTACCCTTTCCATAAAAACCGTAGAAATCATGAGATGCGAAACGAACAATGGGAGATTAGTCGAAAAGACCGAAACCCATGTCCTCGTCGGATTCCTGTGGTAGTACGGAGTATTAGTACCTGCTGCCTTCTAACAAAGCTATACCTAGGAATGCATGTGTACGTACTTCCTTCTCCTCTTCTTTCTCTTCAGGCTTCTCCTCGGCAGCTGGGGCACTACCTGCTGCGGCTGGAGCACCACCAGATGAACCAGCGCCACCGGATGGAACAGAAGCGAGCTTAGTTGACCCCTCAGCAATCAACTGTAGAAATATTGTAGTCAGCTCTGAGCTTCAATCCACGTTATGTTATGATCTAAGACCCGCCGATCTTATTCGCTATACCTGCGTAACGTCCTTCCCCTTGAGTTCGGAAATGAGGGTCTTGAGGCGGTCGTCGTCTGCCTCAATGCCTACGGACGCCAGGACGGCCTTGATGTCTTTAGCGGAAGGGGAGGCGTTGCCGCCGATTTGCAGGAGAAGGTAGGCTGCGAGGTGCTTCATTTTAATAACAGCTCTGCATATACACGAATCAGTTTCACAATTCGATTAAATACAGAGGGACCGCGGCGGGGTGATGCTTGCCGGCGACAGTTGCGCGACAACTGGGGGCAGTGACACCCACCGGAAGAGTTAATATTTCTGAACAGGATATTCAATCGATTTAACCGCAGTTGGGCGGAGACTGAAGATTCGAGTTCGTAAGCTTGTGACTGTTGCGAGAAGTGAAGCGGTGCCTGGGTTGTTAACCTAAAGGAAATCTTTGTGGGAGGTCTCGTGACTAAGGGCTAATGTTGGGCGAAAATGGTTAGGGCAGAGGCCTTGGCAAGCCCTTGAGGCTCGGCAAAACCGCATCCAATCGCTGGTTTCGGGCCTGTTGTATAGGCGACGCCCGCCACTTGCTGCTCTTCCATCTGCCACGGTTCAACAACTCCCTCAGTATCCTAACAGCCCGCAGGTGCGAGCGGCGCCAAAACATATTCTTAGACCGCCAAGAGCCTTTCACTTTCTCGCATTCATCAATAGCGGCTTCAACATCCATCTTCTGCCCCTGTTCCCACACCGTTCATCTACTTATGTCGTTGCGTCACTGCCCACCGTAGACTCGACAGTCTGTCCTAACCACTTCTGGCAACTATGAGCGTAGGTCGATTGAATTTATCTTGGCTGTGTTTATAAACTAACGGGATAGTTTATCAACTCTTTGATCGCGCGGTACGCTGGAGGTGAACCTCCATCCTCTCCGGTTTCAACGTTAAATCGAACTAGGAGCCCAGAGGGTGTACAACAGTCACTCGGAAGCGTACCAGCCTCCGACGTATCTACAAAGGCCAATGGTGTAGCGGGCGCTGGACAAAAGCGTAGAGCGGAGGAAGAGCTTGAACGATTCATGGCAAAGACACCGAAGAGGGATGGATCGGTGCGGGTATGACGGATACGTCTCACCTCAGGAGAGTCTTACCATCTAACGTTAACATATAGCGCCCAAGTGCCATCACGGATTCCGAGACTACTACTAACGGCCTCCCTAACTCTACAAAACCCAAAATCCTAACTTCATCGACAACGAGACCGACTATTTCACAATCAGGCCCCAATACTCCAACATCTGTGAAGAAACCCCAGGACCTCCCGGCTGCCAATGCTTCCAAACCCCCACCAAAGAAAGGCTCATACGCAGAAGTATTGGCCCGGGCGAATGCGGCTCAGGCTATCGCGGCAAAAGTTGGAATCATAAAGCACAAGCCAGTCGAAGGAGGACTGAGGAAGAAGGATAGAAAAATTCAACGGCGTGAGAGCAAGGAATCGTCGAAAAAGTCGACCAAGATTGAAACTCGGGATAACAAGAGCGAGAAACCGCTTCATTCCGGAAAAGGCGGTGAGAAGGATAAGTCTGTCAAGAGCAATACCAGCGAGTCGACGTATAGGGGAACCGCTCGAGTCAAACACGAAATGCCATCATATAGAGGCACAGCACGTGTGAATAACCCAAGTCCAACGAAACCAACAATAAGGAGAGAGAATATAGACAGATGTCCCAGCCGCAGCACTTCTCTCAATACAGGATCAAGTCGATATCAACACTCTTCTGAGGAAGATGAGGACGATTATGAGTCTTCAGACATGGAAGCCGCACCGTTCGAGCTCGAGGAGGAAGAGCATATTAGTTTAGTCACGGGCAAGAAGGAGGATGAAGAGGCTCTTAAAGAGGAAATGCGCCTAAAAAAGCAAAAGGAAGAGAGAAAGAAAACGCAGGCTGTTAAGAGACGCTAAGATTTCCTAAGTTTAACGGTCTCTGCTCACGTACAACAAGCATACTAGCCGGCACTGGGCCTCTAGAGAAATATCGCTTTTAGCTTTTAGGCGTCTTTCACCTTTTATAATTCCCGTTCTCATATTACACCCACCCCTTCATCCCCCCATATCACAAACCATCTCTTTTCCTGTTCAAACTACCCTATAGATCGAGAACACTAACTCTTTTATACACAACGGTCTTGACATTTTAGCGTTCCCTGCTTTTTACACTAGGCGTCATGGAATACGAGAAGGAAGAAAGGAAAGGCGTTTGCTGCCTTGTTTTTCCCCATTTTCTTTTCTAAGATGGAATAAAATGGAGACTACGAAGAGGACAAGAGAGGAAAGAAAGAGGGAAAGAGAGGGATAGAGCTATGCGCCCGGCTTATTTCGTGTTTTTGTTTTTTACTTGTTGCTCTTCACCTGAGACTCGTAAAAACGAAAGATAGCCATGGATCTGTGGTACTTTTTTTCTCTCCTTCCAGCACATACATAGTAAGCCCACCAACCAACCAAGAAAAAATTCTTCCCCCCGCCACAAGAGATACACTGTGTGTATGCATGTATGCATGTATGTATCTCGCCCCTCTATTCCTTCCCTTCCTTTCTACCGTTTTCTTTTTTCCCATTCGCCCTCTCGGTGGGTTGGGAGTGGCAAGTTTACGTCATCAGCGGAGGAGTGGAAAGGGGGTTGGGTTGATTCGTTAATGAGTCATCGCGGTTGGGTTTTAGTTTGGTTGGTGGTTGGGATATGGACTGTATATGTGTGTGGGACGCTTGCGCTCTAGCTGTCACTCACTGCGCATGCATGCAACGGGATATTAGAAGTGGAAATTTTTTTGTTTCATTTTCGCTATCCGTCGAATACACACAACGCTCTTTCTGGATACATTGAGACAAACAAACATACCAATGATAACTACTGAACCAATCTGTACCGCCCTGGACCAGTGCGCCTTTCCCTCCAAGAACCATGGCAATCGAAGCTCATTGAAAAGTAAGAACGACAAACGATATCTTGAAGGGCGCAAGAGTGGCAATCGTAATGCGAACAATTTCCATGTCTCACACACATCTCGCAATAACTACTTAAGAAAGTAAAATAAGGTCCATTAAGCAGCTGGGAAGAGCGCGTCTATTATAGAGGGGGTTTCTAGGGTGGAGTGGATACGCCCATGAAGACATTGCCTCCAAGGGTATTTTGGTGCTGTGCGTCTGGCGATGCAGCCCGTTGTTGTTCAGGAGGAGGAACTGTAGGGAGGTCCACACTCGGCGGCCAGAGCTGATTAGAAGGGTCAAGGCTGGTGCCTTCGACGTAGGAATCCCATGCGTCCTGTACAAGTATGTTTGCGTTAAGAGCAGCTTCCCACAACGTCGGTTCAGCAGACGGAATACCCACCACCCAATCCAGATTACCTGATAAATCCATCATGCCTCCTGAGGCTCCAAAAAGCGTTGAGAACGGTGAGCCTACACCACCACCGCCACTCACACCGGTTTCTAACGACGAATACATTGGCACGAGGCCAGGAGCATCTCCCATGCTAACGTTGCCTTCAGCAGTATCTGGATGCAGCCGCCCGCTAAAAGGAGTAACGCTATTTTGAGTTAGTCCGCCGCCGCTCAACATATTCAACGTCATAGCCGCGGAATGTTCTGGCCTCGAGGAATCATGACCAAAGTCTTCACAACTCCGTGCGAAAGCTCCAGCCCCCATCTCCTTATCTGGCACTTGCGCGACGCCTGGGTTGATTTTCTGCCGACTTATAGATAGGTTCTGAAGCATCATAGTGATACTAGTGCAGGCCTTGTATGCTTCGATGGATGTGTCTTTCAGCTCCACCCAAATGCTATTCGCAGTCTCTAGAGCTCTAAGCATTTCCGTCTGCCTTTCCTGATCCCACACAATAAAATAATCTCCTGAACCCCCATCAGCCTCTTTTGTGCTGTGGTAAAGGTCAAGGCAGATTATCATAGCAGCCTGCAAGAAGTCACTAGTCGTAAGGGACGGCGTAAGCCATCGAATACTCCTCAACCTCCCAGCAGTAGAAACGGTTTCACGATGAAGAGTTACCTGATGTGCGAGCAGCACCATTGAGGCATCCACGCATGTGAGCCTCGAACCAGAGAAGCGCGAATTCCCTCGGGCGCGTGCGAGAAATTTCCTATGCAAAACGCACAACCCTTTTTGATATAGCAGGTCAAGATCGTAGCGCTGTAGAATGAGCGCCGCTGGTTCCGTCACCGATTCCTCAATGGGTACAAACCGGAGGTGTGGCGGTATTAACTCCCGCTCCTCTCGTAGTTCAGCGTCTAGCTTCATAACATCCTCGTACATGCGCGGCTCCAAGGAATTAAATAGTTCCAGGATGCGTCCAAAAACGGCCATCAAACGGGATTTGGTGATCGTGTAGGAGATTGGGGTAGGCTCCGTCAAAGGTCTACTTGGTGGTAGTTCAGTCATACCCTCACTAAACTCCTCATCAAAAAGATTGCGCGGAATATCTGTATCACACTCGTTCGAGCGAATCAAGCTAGGAAGGCCGACCTGGAAAGAAATGCCCAAGTCCATCTGCTTAACAAAGGTCCACACCCGCCTCCTCATTTCGCCTTGGAATTGGGACACGTCCGGATAGGGTTTTGGGTCTCGGTGATAGCCCATTCGCATGGCTAGACGCACTATCATCCCGCCAGCAACCCAAGGAACAACCTCAATGTCTTTACCGCAAGCATTTTCTGCGTGAAGATGCAGGATGAGAGTTTCAATCGTATAAGGGACTGTTTTTGTGTAGTCAGCAAGTACGAGAGATTGAGCTGTTCGCGATTTAAACATCTCAGCCGTCTCCTCTGCTTTGCCCCGATACTCTGGCGGCTCATCTCCAGCTCGGGCGTATGACTGCATTGCAAGGCACATTATTGAGAAGAGGAGGCCAATCCAAACCACTCTTGTACTCCCTGGATCAGCCCAGTGCTGCTCATACTGGGGCAACCAAAACAAATCAGCCCCCGAATGTGTGCCTGAAGCAGTGGGATTTTAATACCTCTTTCTGAAAAGTTGGCGCGTGTAGTATATCTATGAAAATTCGTAAATAAACAGCGGCTTAAAGACAAACAAGAAACTTACGGACTACCGGGTCATAGGAGTTAAAATATCGCACAATGAGCTTATCAACTAAAGCCTTCGATGGGATTGCGGATAGGAGTTCATTCTTATCAGTAGGTCCCGCCGGGCTGGATAGGAACAATGAAAATTTTGGAGTTCCGTGTAGTTCGTTGGCGGCCTTGACCTTGATCATCTGTTCTTCGTACTGCTTCTTGTGCTTGGTCCAGTAGTTCTTCACTTCAGTTATCTGCAGAGAAAGCGTAAGTATGGGTGGATAACCTCACCTAACCAGGCATTTGAGGGGCTCCTGAGATACGACCTACATCGCTGAGGATAGCAACCCAATGAGAATCCGCGACGTAAAACGAGTGGTGCTTATCGACTTTCATGAAGCCAAATGATTTTCGTACTTGCTCAACATCACTCTCTTCTCCCTCTTCTTCCTCCTTGATCATATGGTCTTCTTCGTCCAAATCGTGGGGGTATTCGGCCGATCCGGTACTAGTACTCGCAGCTGCTGAGAGAAAAGAAGCAGCAGCGCCAGGCCCCGCTGAACCTGCGCCATTCGACATTAACGAAAGTACTAAGCCTTCCAAACGGTCAATACGATTTTGCATATCATCAGAGCTGGAAGACCCTTGACTTGACTGGTGTCTCCTGCGAGTGCCTGGGGCAGCATATGTGCAAGACGTTGCATCCCCTCTCTTTACACAGTTCTCGCATGGGTGTGAGCGATTGCACTTCAATCTATGATGAGTTAGCCAGCCGTAATTAGATGAAACAGCAGGCAAACGAGGCCAGGACTCTAAAGCCAAGCTTGGTGACAAAGTTGTGGGCGGTAGCTTACTTCCTGTGACGGCAAGGTGCACAAGAAAGAGGGACTCTATTCCTCTTTCGAATCACACGATACTGATCTTCCGGAGAGCCAGCACCGGCACTAGAGGACGCCGAAGATGGTGTGGGTGTCATCACGCAAGAATTGACGTGGGCGGTTGATCAGAAAGACAACCTCCGATACCGTATTGCACAGGAAGGTGGTATGGGATAACGGGGCGATATGTATAAACAGCACAACGATAGGCCCGGGAAGGGGGGTGGTGACTAATGACAGGCTCCCAACCAGTTGGTTGTCCAGTTGTCAACCTGCACAGGGAGCTGCAGAAGATGCGGGGCACTGCTGAAATGTGGGCGAGCGATGGCCAGTGGCGAAATCGTGTTAAAAGACCAGTTAATGGCCCAGTCCCTATTGCCAGACCGCTTGACCTGTTGTAGGGCAACGCAAAGCGCGGCTTCGACACCCGGCCGACCACTGATAAACCCCCCACCCTCAAATGCGATGAGGGCTGGCTGGATACGGACGCTCCGGTTGGATTAAGGGGTTGGGAGCTGATGGAGAGGTTATCTCTGGACGGGACGTCTGGTCTACACGCAACCTTTCGCCTTCTCTTACGGCCTCCCCCGTGTTGTCTCCCCAAACAACAAATAATATTCCCGCCTATCAAAGGACGTCCCGTCTAGTGCCTGGGGTGAATGAGGCAGAATCCTAGCTCGTGTACTGATTTATCTCAACACCCAATGGCACCAGCACAACCAGAGACGGAGCCCGGTGTATGTCGGCACCGTTGAAGCTACCTCCGATGCGGCGGGGTGCTTCTCAAGTCCTTATCAACGAGGCAGTTGTGACTGCGCTCTCCAGACACTATGTCGAGTCAACGATGTCGGACCTTGGGAATTCCGATATGCAATACAGCCTATCAAAAGCCTCTATGAGCAATCGCCACCTGCAACACACAATTACGACGTACAGATCACAAGTGGATGCCACCGAAAATCAGCTCTGAGAATAGACAGTAAATTCCCGTGCGGTCTTTCAGCCCCAGCATTGACGTAATTTCTCAGCGCGATGGAAAGGTATTTCGACCAAGCCTAGACACCGCAAGGCACAACAGAAGATCTGGTTTGTAATATAGGTTCTACAACTGTTGACGTACGATGGTCGGTTGACTGGAGACGGGAGCGCCAAGCATCTTAGAGAAACGTCCTGCGAGCCGTATACGGCGTGTTATAGAAACGACACGAGGCTCTAGAATGTTTTGACTCATCTACTTGCTTTGGTAATACGATGCTTACGTATCATAGGTTAGGAGCAACGTCGAAGGACAGAGATGGCGAGTCTGTGGCTTAGCCCCGTTATCCCCGAGATCTATGCAGGTACGTTGACGCTGGCGTCATTCATACGAAAAAGGAAGTCTCGAGACAACGCGCAGCGCCGGTCTATGGCGGAGGGCCAATTACACACCAAAGGACGGCTACTCTGTATACCCAGGCTACCACCTGTATGCTTTCCCGTAATTGGGCCCTCCTTCACCAGAGACAGCCTAAGAATTCAGCTGCATTGCGAGAGGGATCTCAGCCACAACAGAGCTCAGATTAAAGTCTACCGTGTACCACCTCTGCTCCGATAGCGCGGCCCACGATTGCCTTGCATGGAGCTGTTTACAGAGTAGAGTGCTCACAAGAGGCAAGGTATATATATACATACCCCACATGTCGACTCGCGGCACAGCCATTCCAGACGGGGGTGCTCAAATGCGGCCGGTGCCCGAGCTTCATGTGGGTTTTGGGAGGCAGCACATGTACAGCACCAAATAATGACCGCATGGACACGACTAAAGCTAATCTCGAATGGCATGTGCCTGTTGGGAACGCCAGCCCAAGAAACAACCGCCCTTTCGAGCGGCCGGGGCAGAGCGCTAGGACAGGTAGTGCGCTGGAGACGTGCAATACTTGGTGATGAGCAAAGTCCCCTGCAGGCGGCATCGAAGTCGGAAGCAGGGACGTAGGATAAGAGCTGTGCACGCGAGAGCAGACTGTTGACGGGCAAATGGGATGGAGTAGAACATCCCATCTAGCCTTACATGCCACCGTTGTAGATCCGTCCCGCACAGGCTGCAGCGTACTACGTAGTAGATTGGTTGCGGTTCTGCACCCGGATGGCAACCCGCCAACCAACAACAGAAAACAATCGGGTAAGGAGTGCAAACAAGCTACGCGTTGGGCCCGGATACAAAACACAACGGCAGCGCTCTGTCACCTCGCAACCTGCAATCTCCCTCGCTCTCTCCCTCGTACCTTCTTTGCCCATCACAACGAAAGCCCAGCGTTGTGTTTTGCTGCACTTTGGAAGCTCTCGACAGATTTTGATTCTCTCTCCAGCTGGCTCTGAGTTCTCGCCCGTGCCGCCTTCGCGTGCCTCATCATCTCGTTTGCATCTGCACTCCTTGAGATTGCATACGGTCCGCACGATCCAGAAGGCGACAGTCGACTACGCTTCTCCCCTTCTCCCCTTCTCCCTCTGTCCCAGCCACTGCTGGCTGCGAAACCGCTCGCACAGCAGCAACAACAGACAGGCAGGCGATAGCTAGGAAATCAGCCCGCGCTCCCTCACACGCCAACCCCATCCCCTGATTGCTGGCCATCTTCACAATGTCTCTTCAATCTATCTACACTGAGTTCCTGGCAGTGCCATCTGCAAATGTGCTTGCCAGCGATGCCATGACCTCCTTGCACTACATTCCAACATTGACTACAATCAATGAAGCACAGTCGATTATCAAGCACCTGAAGGCCCAGGCCACCCAGCTCCAGAAGCAAAAGGAGAAGGTACTCTCAGCAACTGAGAGCAACAACGGCCTGGTGCTCGAGGTCGAAACCACACTGAAATTGTTGTCCAGTGGGGGAGCCTATCTCCCTGGGCTGGACGATAATTTTCTGGCTGATAAGGTGGTGATCTTCCCGATAGTAAGCCGATTTCCCTTTGGGTGACAGAGCGGACGCAATATTGATATATCCTGGCAATAGATCCACATTGTGCACTTCAATGAAAGCCAGCAGATCCAGCAGATCCGTCTCCATTGGGACCAGGCATCTCTCCTTAAGCAAGTCGATGTTATTGGCACTCGCGCGAAGAATTGGCCAATCAGGGATGGAAAGGATCAGATCCGCTTGATCTCTTCTAGCACGTCCGTCGTTGGAAAGAGCATACCTAGTTCTTCATCTGCATCAGGCGGAGTTATCTCTAGCAAGGGTCACAGTGCCAACGGAAACACCAGCAACAACCCTACCCGTGATCCCCATGCCAGCCTTAAGCTCTTCGCGCCGCGCGATCTGGACGAGGACACTTCTCGTCCAGCAGCTATTGCCCCTCGTGCGTCTGCGAAGCCTCCTGCGCGTGACTATCACGACCTCTTTGTCGGCAATGAATCCGACGCTTCTCCAGCTACAGTCTCAAAGGGCAGGTCTTTCGCCGGAGGGAAACCCTCAGAAGAGATTATTGCACCCAAGAAAGGAGCTGGGAAGAACTTTCAGCCTTCGAGATTGTTCGACAATGAAGAAATCAACCCCACTCCACAACAATCGCCAGAGCGTGCCAGCCGTAAAGGCAACCCGAAAAAGTACAGCCACTTTGACTTTGGCGATGGCAGTGAGGAGGCGGATGCGACACACGCTACACACGCGCTCCCTGTGAAGCCGAGGTCGAAGCACGCTTCACAATGGGATTTTGAGGATTTTGTCACCCCTGAGAAGGTGGCTAACAACAAGGTTCGCGGCCAACAGGTCCGCCACTTCGGCTGGAGCGACGATGAGGTTAACGAGGAGTCTCCCGTGAAACACAAGGCCGTCGTGATGCCCCGCCGCGATGCCGAGACACACTTTGAGTTTCAGGACGATGGAAGTCCTCAGGGTGCGAGGCGTCCCGCCGGACACCCCCGTGGAACCGTACACAATAGTGGACTTGGGCTTTACCAGAATAACCTCTATGATGACACTGAACTCAAATCTGGTCAACAGCAGAATCAGCCGCTAGGAAATGTTACGAACATCAATCACCGGAAACACTTTGACTCACAGTTTACTATGACTGATGATTCTCCAGCACCGAGAGACCAAAAGAAGGAGAAGCCAGCCAGCGGCGACCACAAGGCGGCGGTCAAGATGATGGACAGCAATTGGGATACCTATGATCAATCTCCGCAGTTGGCCAAAAAGGAGAATACAGATAACAAGCCATCAGGAACAGCTATCAAAACCACAGGTGATGGCATGGGTGCAAGAAAAGGAGCTGGAAGACAATGGGGATTCGGCGACAACAGCGATGGGGAAGAGAGCGGTGGAGTAAACGGGAGCGGATTTAGGAAGGGTGTCCCTTCTAGGAAGCAACAGGAACCTACCACCGGCAACACCTTTTGGGACTTTTAGAGGCCGGCTGAACTGACGAACGAACCGTGATGATATTCAATTTGGGAGTGGCGCTCCGAGCCTGTTTTGATATTTCACAAATCGAACGATGGATGTTTAATGACGAACGGCGTTGTTTCAGATATCCCCAGCTTTTGACGACTGGTCCTCGGTGACGGCCTTAAAACGGCGGTAAAGTGGCGCTTTCTGTCTATTGTTGAGATATGACATGCGAGGAATCGGTGTCTACAGTTTGCAAGAGGGCTACCCTTTGTTATTTTCTTCAATAAAGACCAT